>VWZI01023949.1:0-38130 GCA_013396835.1 Psilopogon haemacephalus | reverse complement strand
TTATTATTAAACTAAAACAGTTAAAAAAAAAAAAAAAAAGACGTGTGACTAAGCAAATTATACCCTGAAACAGAGAGATAGTGTGAGAAAATCAGAGGGAAAAGCAAAAAAGTTGCATTCACATAATTTTTAGTTGATCATTTTGCTACCTCTTGCTGTGCTTTTTAGGTCACAAGGAGTGTAACCAGGTTCAGGAAAGAAAAGGTGCCAGCAAAGGAAGTACCAGCTTGTGTATCAACACATGATGCTCTTGCTATATTTTCCACAAAGGGTGTAATTTCACTGTTTGGGGTTTTGTATTTTGTTTTATTTAGGTCATCTAATCACTTAATTAACTAGTAAGATGGAGTATTATAAACGCTGTATTTTGTTATTATTGTATTATTTAATGCTGTGTAAAGCTGCCAAAACTCTTCAGTGTATCGGCATGACAGAACAAAATGTAGTATCAGGAGAAGAATTCACAGATTGCACTGGTTTGGAAGGGACTGAAGATCAGCATTGATTCTCTAGGTGTGGACTCAACAGTGCATCACCAGAACAGGATAAAAGATGTTAGGCAGCAGACTGCAAGAAGAAGAACAAGAGCATTAAAGAAAATCTGGGAGATGACTTTGTCTACATGGCAATTCCACAACTGCTCAAACATCCAAGACACAATTTCATGTTTCTAAAATTACTGCAGGAGGCCAGTCTGAGAGACAAGGCATGTTCCCAGTACAGTCAACTGAGCTGGAGGGAGATGAAGCCTGATAGTACTTTCAGCACCCCCTCCCATCACTACCAAGCAGCTGCTAACCTGCGTCTGCACAAGGACGTGACAATCTCTTCAGCTCCGGCCCCTCGGAGGCCGCATAGCCACCGGCCATTTCCGTCAGCTCAGGCTGCCAACACCACGGCTGCGACACCCAGCGCTTATTATTAGTATCCAGTATCATCACCTCAAAACACACCTCAAGTTTACTTCTACTTTTCAGCGCCAGGCGGGGAAAAAACAAACATCCCACGGGGTCCTCCATTAAGCGACGGGGTTTTTGTGGGTTGGTTTGGGATTTGTTGTTGTTATTTTGAGGGGGGCTGTTTTTTTAATAGATTGGCAACCGTGACTAGACTCCACCCACCAAAATGTCCCCAGCCAGCCCGTCTGAGTCTCAAGGGTCACGTAAGCCTTCTCGCCCTGCCAAGAAAAAAAACTCTTCCCCCGAGTAGCACCGCAACACCGGGAAGGCTCCCAGCCTGCACCGCACATTAATGGCGGCCGCGCTCAGCCTACTGAGAGACAGTATTCCTCCTGCTGACAGAGGCCGCACGGCTCCGAACGCACTGCTGCAAGGAGAGGCAGAGCACCGACACTCACTGCGGGGAGATGTCGAAGCGGACATCTCTGTCTTCCCACAGCACGTCCAGCACCGTGCTCATGGCTCCCTCCGGCGACTCCGCGTGCCGCCGTGGCGACGCGGCCGGCGTCTCGCGCTGCCTCAGGGAGTGGGCGTGGCTGCGGCTCTGCGCGTGGAGCCGAAGGGCGGCCGCGAGCAGCGCCGCGCGCGCCCGGTGGTTCGGCTGTCGTCCCTTAGCGTGCGCGCCAGAGGGGTGCTGGGACAGCCGCGGCAGCACCAGCGGCCAGGCGTTGGTTTGTGAAGGAGAACGTGTACTTGCAGCTTTCCCTCATCTTAGTTATGTGGGTTAAAAGGTAACCGCCTTGGACGATCGTTAAGCTAGACCCGCGTACAGTCGGCAAACACAAAACCTGCGAAACCTTCGCTTGCAGTAAAGCAGTGTTAAGTCCGGTGCTTTGATGTGGCTTTTGTTTTTGGTGGGGTTTTATTTGGTTGGTGGTTGGTTGGTTGGCTGGCCGGGTTCTTTGTTTGTTGTTTTGTTGAGTTTTGTTCTTGACAGAATGTATCGTTATAGATTAGGAATAACTTGAAATAGCCGCAGTATTCATGCTGAAGTAAAAAGATACACCAAGTTAGGTATGAATCATAGGAAGAAAGTTCCTCGGCAGTTCTTTCTCTACAGCTGGTCCTTGAATTGGAATCCCTTGCAACTCGGCAGGAAAGTGATACGGACTCGATTAAATAGGAAACACTCGGTGAGGTTCTTCCCGCCTCTCCCTCCACCCCACTGTAGCAGGTGGTTGGCTTGAGGACAAATCCCCTCTTTTGTTGATATACTTAAGTTATCATTTGTTCATGATTAAGAAAAACAACCCCACAAACCTAGCCAAAAACCGTCAACGAGTTTTGCATGCAAGAATGCCTGAGATACTCTGCCCTGTTAAGGGCTGTGTCAGAAGCCGGATCATATCATCAGGAGCACACTAAGTGTAGTTTAGCTGTGAGGCAAGTTTTCAGTGCTGTTAAAGTACCATTATCTATTCTATGTCCTGGCAGTAAAATCAGAAATGTTTTATTAGAAACAAGTTTTAAAGTATGTGAGTCAAATAAGAGGAAATGCATCGTGTACAGAGACAGAAATGTAAAAAAGCAATATGGCAGTGACAGGTGGTAAAGAATAAATTCCATGCTGTGTTTGATCTTCTGAACATAAGCTTAAAACACTTTCAAAAAAAGAGATGCATTTAAAAAAGAGACTTGGCTTTCAGAAGATAAACACATCACGGACCACTTCAGACGTGAACAAACCTGATTTAATGATGCCAGCTATTGGTATATAGATCTATGGATGTGTTTTAACTGCTTTTATCATGTATCTTGCTAGCTATGGAAACTGAGGAGAGTTCACAGGAAAAAGGACTAAACACAACTGTGATGTGGTTGGGAATAGTGAGCAGCTGAGCCACCTCCCTGTCCTGTGACCCAGGAAGAACATAGGCCACAGGTTGATGCATTTGCTGTATTTATCTATATTCAGTAGTACTCTATGTGCAATTTGGAAATTGATATTTTATTTGTGAAATATTAAAACAGGATTTATGGAAACACTGCCTTTAAAAAAGTGACGTCTTCATTGCAGAATCCATATCTAACATCAGATGTCTGAAATATAGAAAAGAAATTTAGTTAAATTAAAAGTTGAATGGTTGTTTTCCAAAGTCACACATATATTTTTAAATTAGGTATAGTTAGTGATTGTACAATGCTAGCATTTAAAGATTTAGCAAAGAAGGGGCAATTGCTATGGTAATTGCTGTACTGATCTTACTATACCTTAGTAAAAGAGGAATCTTGTATTCTTGATATTGTTGGAAAATTGTTGTTGCATAGGTAGACGTATGTTTAATTAGTGAACATCTGACTTCATAATGTTAGCATTCTTTAAATGAGCAGGTTTGGGTTTACATACCATGCTGTATGGTATGGACTTGGGTACTAATCCAAACAATCAATAGCTTCAACTTGATTGTTATTAATGTAGAGAAAGATTCCTACCTGCAGAAAAAAATACACAAGCCTTTCTGCATTCCTCTTCACTGTCAAAGCGGTTTGCATTTCCATCGCAGCCACCATACCAAAACTGAGCGCAAGCATTGGCTTGTTTATCATAATACCATTTTATGATATAAATACGGCACGGCCCTTGATCCAGCCATAACTTGCACCGGAGGTCCAGGATACTTTCTAAAGTGAAATAAAGTAATTCAGAGACAGAATAATAGTCATGCCCATGTTTCCATTTCTCTCATTTGTTGCTTGCATCATAATACACTGCCAAAAGATGAACAGAATACATATGGACATTTCATATGAAAATAATCCATTCTCTGAGCAGTCAGGTGATTACTATACTTGTCTTCAATTGACTAAACATTGGATTTTTTCCCTATTTCTCCTCTGAAGGAGACATTTTTTTTTTTTCCTGTCCAATTCTGAAATCACTCTCTTCCCTTTTAATGAAGCCTCCTATTTCCATAGACTGCCCCTTCTTGGCTGACAAATGATCTACTCACTGGTGCCCCTCAGCTAACACTATGTTGTGTTTCTGATACCATTTATGATCTCTGTCTCAGGTTATACCTGACCTTGTTTTTGCTGTAAGTGGAGAAGGGGGATTTGGAATTTGGGAAGACAAGAACTGGTGAAAAGGCTGAACAAGAACTGCAGCTAGATCCATTATAAAATACTAAAATGGATTTTCATCCATGGCACAGGCTCATGAAATCTTCAGAGAATGGAACAAATGTACCCTGATTCAAAGCCTTATGAAAATTTAGTATCAGAATAAGAGGGAACAAACTGAAAACCTAGTTCTGATCTGGAACCTGATCTTAGTATGAGCTCTATAGTAGAAAAAGATGTCATCACTTTATCTGACAATGATGGTTTCAATGGCAAAAATGGTACCACAGCTATTGCGGAAAAGAAAGGAGGCATTTATTTTTTGATCAGCCCAAAAGGCAATCAAATAATTGAATGATGATTAAAATACCTTTAATGTCCACTGTTTCTAAGGACGACTGCTCCTTCTTTTCTTGTTCCTCTTTGTAGGCTTCATTTACTACCACAGGAGGTCCTTTGGTCTGAAATATGCAGTTGATTTTCTTTACTTTTCAGGTCTTGTGAAGTATCTCAGAGTGGACAAACCCTTCATCACTTAGTAAAAACTTTTCTTTCCCATTTACCCTGACTTAAGTGTTAAGAATAAGGATTCTAACCTCACCTGGATGGTTTACCGTGAGGATTTTCAGTCCTAAACCTGATATATATATATAAAAAAATTTTTTTTTAATAGTTGAACACTACAGAATTTTATTTACAAACTTTAAAATATAGACTATATTTTAATTTAATTACTATTCTTGAACTTGATTATTAAAGTGCAATTGCATTTTAGTAATGTTGTGTTTTATACTGTGGCACAAATATTACTGTATTAAATAGAAAAATAGTAAACCTTGTAACAGTATCAGGAATAGACTACAGTCATTAGATAATTGCCTGTATGCAACATCAGAACTCTTATTTGGGACAACCAACAACAGAGCTATTACAGTATGTGTCCTATAGAAAAGCAGGGGGAAGTTACATATAACATGAGGCAAAGAGAAGGAAGGATATAGGTATAGATATAAAACAACTTCAGCTTATTAAAGCCTGCTGAATTTTCATACCATAGCTGGTTGTTGAGGAAGATCACCAAGACTCCAAGGACATTCTGGTTTAGACAATCCAGGTGTCTGTGCTGAAAGTGGCTGTCTATTAATGTTGTTGTTCTGATGTATGTAACGTAAAGAACTTGAAGATACTGAATGGAAAGATGATGCACTTATGCTTGCCTCATTTCCATCATGGTTGTATATTAAGGTACCATGTTCATCTTCACAAAACTGGTTGACTAATTCAGACTCCAGAGCTGTTTAAAAAAAAAAAACCAACCAACCAAACAAAAAACTCATAGTGAGAAATTCACCATTTAAAAAAAAAAAAGGATTATTTATGCATGTAAGTAGGACACATGTAATCCACTACTCCTTTGTATTACCTATATGCATCTAAAATTATTCCAGGCTCTATGGACTATGGCTTTTATTTGTTAAAAAATTGCCAACTTTTAAGTCCTCTACATGGCACAAAACACAATGAACTTACCTAAAGGTGTTCATCTGAGCTTTTGGGAATGGTGAAGTAACTGCTTACCTTGCCCATGCAAATGAGGTATTTCCAGTTATTCACTTCCATCAGGATTTACAGTGCATAAGCCCTTATCTTAGAAGGTTAATTTAAGCAGCTGTTTTCCTATGCTGTTGGTGACATTCCCTGTTGGTGTGATAAATCGTTGCCCTGTAATGGTGACTCCATAAAAGAAGAGACTCTGTATTTCTAGGTTCCTATTTCTTTGCACCTTGTAACTAATCCAGATCAGAATCAAAACATAACATCTACAAAAGTAATGCTCCCCCCATCCCCTTCTGGAAAGCATCACCTATGATGCAGAGTAACTGCAGTGAACCCACCTGGCAAGGTATTAAAATCATCGATGAAATACACGTGTTTGTTGTCTGGATCAGAAGCAATCAGATTTAGTTCATGCACAAACTCAGTGTGTGTTGGATCTGAAGTGTTTACAATCCCTATAGCATACATTTCAATGTTTGCTGTGTGAGCCTTTCAAACAACAGTATCTAGTCTTACAGCTTCTTTCTTGTCAGCTTGACCATCTGTTAGCACAACAGTTACTTTCCACACTCCTGTTCGAGCACCAAAAAATCCTTCGTGGGTTGCCTTATGGATAGCAGTTGCCATGTAGGTGCCTTATCCCATGTACAGCATTTTTCTAACTGCTTGCTTAACATCCCATTGAGTTGTATACTTGTTGAGGCCAAATTCTAGCCGAACTTCTAAACTATATAACACAAGGCCAATTCTGGTAGCATTTCTGCTTACAGTTATTCTGTCCACTAAAGCAGTTACAAAGTGTTTGATAATCTCAAAATTTTCTGGTCCCACACTCTCAGAGCTGTCAATCACAAATACAAGCTCCATAGGGATTGCCTTACATTTAATACAGCAACCGGCAAAGAAAACAAACAAACAAACAAAAAAACCCCAAACAGATCATGACGATTTGACTTAGTATGTTTTTTAAAGGAGAATAATATAAATGTAATGAAGAAAAAATAGAGTCTGGAATTCAGTATTTCTTGATTACTTACCACATATCTCTTTAACTAATTTAATTATATCTTCTCTCTGGGTATGAAAGAATAAAAAAATATTTTACAATTGAGATCTTTCAAATGAGGTATGACAGTACTTAAGACTTTGTTTAGAAGGAATATCTGTGTCCTACAGGAACTTACTTTTTAACTTTCAAATTTAACCTTCCAAGCTTGGAATGACTATCACATCTCACAATAAACTATTTTATATGGCATGTAAGAATCATTAACTTTAGGACAAGATAAGATAGGTAAGATGCCTGCCTAAAAGACTTAACTTAGAATGTTTTGTGATGATGCAGTTCTTTTAAATGCTTTGGGGGTGGAGAAATAGACCCAACTTTAGAAAGTGTTTTGCTTGCAGTGAGCTGCCATATGACAGAGAGTGTCAGCAGAGTGAAATTAGGATCTGTAAATCCTAGTGTTCCTGGCACTCTCAGCTTTCAGCAGACAGGAAAAATAACAACCAAAAAATGCTGCTGCCTTCAGAGCTGTCTGCTTAGAAAAGTGATAGCTACTGTGACATGCAAATAAAGTGTTCCTCGTTATTGGAGCAATCATTTGTTACAATTTCTCAAGTGCATGACAGGACTCATTTGGCAGTAAGTCAGTCTTTTAAATACAACCTTTTGCTACAGCTGCTGAGCTTCCAACATAAAGCTCAGTAGTATTTATATACTCATTGACATGCTTCACTGAATTTGGGCCTAGTGCAGTCCAGGCTTACCAGAAATATAATTAAGTTTGTAGCATGGTAGACCATGATAGGTTTGAAGGTTTTTTCTCTTTAGAGTCTTAAATACTTAGGAAAAAACCCATATCTTTCCTGCAGCAGCTACCTACCTGAGTCATGTAATACTAACTGTGAAAAAAAATGTAGCAGAAAAATACCTAAAATCACTAGGAACTTTAAATTCCATTTCAGAAGTCAAACTTCTGTGTGGTTTCCTTCTACATTATTATTGAGACCACTTCTAGTTAGAAAGCTCTTTCCAAAATAATGAACATAGGATACAATTCATCTGATAGTATCTTGTATTGTTTCAATCTTGCCATAATGGAATTTAAATAATGGAATTTGCTTACTGTTAGGCCTTGCTCTCCCTTGGGTCCAGTTTTGCCCTGTAACAGTGATTGTTAATTAGGTAATAACAACATTCAGAACATGACTTCATCAATACCATTATCACAATAATATTTGGCCACTAAGAACTTTGGCTAGAAAGAGTAGTGTTCTTGTGCATGCAGTACCTACAACCTTCTAAGACGGTGAGGAAATTGGGTGACCTTTCAAGTCTCCTACTGTATCACTGATAAACAACTACATTAGAAAGGGGGAATCTGCAAAGCTTTCCTGTCTACCATATTGTGTTTGTTTCCTTTCTCAGGAGATTATATACCATCCTGAACACCTAGAATGATCAGAATTCTGTTTCATCACATGTGAGTCAAATAGGGACAGTGTCAGGGCAAGAACATCAATGGTATTTAGGTATCCCTACTTAACAGTGTGCAAGTGTCAGAATAAAGGGGTTTTCATTTTGCCTTCCATCTTCTGTGACATGCCTATCAGCAAAGGTTACCATTTTTTCTCCATCTGTTCATCAGTTATGAGGGAAAGTCTGAACTACAGTTACTTGGAGGCCATAGAATAGGATTGCATAGTTTTGTCTTAAAATATAGCAATTACTTTTCACAGCCTTAAGAAAGAAACCATGTATGTGGAAAGTGGAGTATTCACCATGGAAATGTCTTCTTTATGCTTTTCAAGCTTTTCACAGTTTCAGTTTCTTAAGTATTTCAGATTATATGTAATTAAATAGCAAGAAGAACACAGAAGCCAATTTGATTTTTAAGCAGTTTAAGAAAACAGACATGATAAACCCAAGCTACTTACTGGTTCTCCAGATAAACCAGGGTCACCCACATCACCTTTTTCTCCTTTTTTTCCCCCTTTTCACCTGTAGCTCCTCGATCTCTCTATAAAACTATGTTGGTAAGCAGACAGAAAGTGCAGGTCAGCTTTTATTACACTTTAAAAATTTCTCTCTAGACGTCTTTGTCAAATTCCCCTTCAGCTTCCGACATGAGTTAGAAATCTTTGTTAGATATCATTTAAATACATTGGTATTTGTGAATTTCATTAATATCATGTATATTCTAAGAATTGTTATGGGGAAAATAACAGGAACATAGCATTTTGAACAACAAGGCATCTCAAACAAGTACATCCAGACAAGAGTTTCATGGGATACTGTCAGATAATGATTGATGCCATTATCTGTGTCTTAGAAAATAAGATAACAGGAAAATTGAGGGGAAACACAAGTATGGTTGGAATGAATAGGGATATCATTCTGAGAAACCTTTTGGCCTATTACAGGTGTTTGGAATAGCAAACAGGTGATTTAGTGCCTGCTGGTTTGATTTTTAGTAGGCTATGGGAATTCATACGGCCTTTTTTGAGCTGATGTGATCACATCCAAAACCTGACTCCAACCTGCATTTCTCTTTTTCTTAACATTGAGATGTTCTCAGATCCCCAATTCTCTCTTCATAGAATTCACAAGCCTTCAGGAAGAATTAACTGCAATGAGCATTTTCAGTAAGTTGGCTTAGTCTAGCACATTATCTCTGATTTTGGCATCCTACCTTCTGTCCCAAAAGCCCTTCTGCAGTGGGACCTCGTGGTCCTGGCAATCTTTGAATTCCTTCTTCCCCCTAATGATAATTCAAGTAACGATATTAATCCTTTATAGGAATTAATGATGCATTAGTTTTAAGTGTTCCAAGAGAAAGTATTTCAAACCGCACATTAACAAGTGTCTTGAGGCACTTAAGACAATGTAGTAACTTGCTCATATTTATCAAAATCTTTATCAGTATGTCTGCTCTAAAGATATATAATATTGAAAAATGCCGTGGTCATTATTTGTTGTAGTGCTCCTTTCCTTCTTTCCATCCCTTTTTATTCTTTCTCATTCCTCTATTCTTACTTAGGTCTTTAGATCCTCTCTCATCTGATTTATGCCTTGAGTAAAAGTGTGTATTACAGGGAAATTAATAACACACATTCAGGATGGAAACTCTTTCCCTGCCATAATCCATGTAACTACTCTTACTGCGTGTGTGAGAGTTGGGGGAAGATGGAATGGTATTTTTAATTTTGTAAGGCTATCTTTCACTGATAAAGATGCTCTTGTTTCCTCTTCCCTCAATATACACACTTTTGGGCTTGTTCACAGTAGTAGAGACAGAACATACTTTGTAGGTGCTCATGTTATCATTCTCATTTTCTAGCCTGAGGGTCTCTGCAGGCTAGAAACCTAAACACTGTGATGGTCAGACTGACTACTCAACACAGGTTAAATATTGAAAACAATGGACAATGAGGCTTTTAACCTTAACTCCTTGAATACATTCACCAGGAGGTTCCAGAGAGCCAGGTGGTCCTGGACGTCCTATGGTTCCCTAGAAAGAAACACTGCATATGTTAAATACATCATTCTTAATTAAAATGTTCAATTGTTACGCGCCCCCCATGTAACTTCCTGCTCATCCTCTACAAAATTGGTGTCTTTTTATAAGTAGTGAGGATGAGATTGCTCTAGCTGATAAGGACTCTTTTTGTCCTTTATCAGATTATTTAAATCTGTTTATACTTCAAAGGAGTGTCTCAGGTCTTTGTGTTCATTGAACATGAACCACTTTGCACATGGTGGATGGATTGTATTGGTGGGACACTAGGGACTGAATTAAGTTTTAAGAGAGGATGATTATTGTTTTATCTTTCATCACCATTAAGCTTACACAATGAAACCTATGGACATACATGTGGCATTGTAAATGAATGCTTGTTCCTAATTTATAAGCTGTTTTTTAAAAGAACTCTAGAGGAAATGTTTCAGTTCTATATGTTATTTATAGGAAGCAATCAAATCCTCTACAGTACAATATATTGCTGTTTCATTATCCCTGCATGAAATTCTCAGTTTTCTCATTTGTAAGGATTCTGTGCACATATCAGTATTTGGGACTAACACTGGCTGCAAGAATTGCTTCACCACTGCTTAGCTCTGGACCTAGCCTTCATGTCAACATGAACTGAGTCTCTGGGACCAATATGACACATTGTGGAGGTCATACATTATTGTATTTCAAAATCATTGCACCTTCTTCAGATTCTTTATGTTTACATTCTAAAAGAGCTCTTTTCTATTAATAGACTTTAATAGGAGCATAAGAGTTTCCTATTTGAGAGGTTTCATAGTGAAAATTGCTTTATTGTCAGTTATTTCCAGACTTTGTAATGGTGTATATTAGAATTACAGAAAGAATCCTTTCTGCAGGGATTGGTCATCGTATTGGTTATTAGATTGTTCCAGATTTACTTTATGTAGCAATTGGGGGAGACAGCAGGGACGGGAGCAGACTCCACAGGGGTTTTCCCCTGTGAAGACATTTATTTGCAGAACTTGTACACTTATATGCACTTCCAATTCTATTCACATGGCAGTCTATAGATAGTGTTCAGATCACACCCTTCACTCCCCATGCATACTAATTACATTGGTTAGTTAAATCAGACCTATGCCTGCATTCCTTCCATTCACACTTCCATTTATCTTATCTACCATCTGCACCTACATGGCTCACCGTTACTTCATATTAAACTGTGTCACTCCCATAACTTTATGCAGTAATAAAGAGGAATTACAGAATAACTTAACAGTATGCCTGTAGCTATAGCAGTAGTACAGGCAAGACATTTGATAAGTGCTTGCCACACCATTAATTTTGTCCAAAGCTAGGTCTGAAGAAATTTTTGCTACTCATTGGCAACTAGTATCTACAGCAGCTAAATGTTTTGTCACTGATCTTTACTGTTTGATTATCACTCTGTAATTTATCATATGCAATAGTAAAAAAGCCATGGTTTGTCGCTACTCACCAGAAAAAAAAAAAATCTATAAAATAAAGACACTGTATTCCTAATGTCTTATTTGTTGTCTGTTTCTAGTGAAGACAGAGAACACATATATGTGTATGCATCATCACATATTTTTATAGGCCTGGGACTTTTTGAGAAGATAGAAAATAGGAGACATAATTTTTCAAATGGCTTACTTTTGGTCCTGGTAGGCCTTCTCCTGGGGGACCTGGGAGACCAACTGGTCCTCTACTACCGGGATCACCCTGAAAGTTGATACTTTAAAAAATAAGTAGTGAATACCAAGGTTTAATTAATCTCCAGACTTCCCAGTATCTGTCATATTCAAATGGGACAAAGAGAGAAGAATTATTGAACATCATAGTTCCATTCTAGAAAATGCTAGGCCACGAATGCTGCAGGCTGGACAACAAAGCGATTTGAGATAAACAGTGACTAGTAATTTAAACATATTAAAGTCCTGAACATTCAATTGTGCAACAGTTACACAGGAATTAAAATTCTCATACCATAAAATGAGCTCTAGGCTCCCCAAACAAAAAATAAAAAGAAGGATTTGCTTGCTTCCTGTTGGTTGACTCTGTATTCACCCTGACACTTATAGCTTTTTTGTTAACATTGCCTTCAGACAGGTAGGAGTTTGAGGAGACTGGAAAATATGTGGATGTCCTTTTAAGAGATGTGAAGCATATTTAAATATCTGTTGTCAGTCCTTCTGTTTCCTGTATAATTACACTAATCCTGCAATCAGCATCAGAAAGAGTTCTCAAGTGAAGCTTCAAAGTCTTCTGTGGGATCTCCTTTTATATACTTACAAAGTAAAGCTAGATTAAAAAGGTGACCTATGGGTAGGAATTGTATCTGCGTCGAGCACACATATGCATTTAGTTGTCTAGAAATTCTAGTTGTCTAGGTCCTGGTAGTCCAATTCCATCTGGGCCTTGTTCACCAGGAATGCCAGGAAGGCCTGACAAGCCCTGAAATTTTATGCGCAGACAACATTAACTTAATTTATGGCTATGTTGACTCCATGCTTTTGTTGGCATTAATAAGGTAGTGCCTTGAATTCATTGTCTCTTAGTGGGATCTCTGCTCTACAACTGGTTAAATTCTACTTTGATAAGCCAGAAGTGGTGTCAATGGCATTTGCGTGTGTTGTATATCATGCAGGAGCATGTGTTTGAAGACAGCAGACTGATACACAGAGGTAGATGCACAAGCAGTTCTGCATCAGATTGCACAGAAATATCAGTAACTAGGATAAATAGAATTCCAGCTTCCGTTCTGATATTTATTAATTTGTATTCCTCAATGTGGCAATTGCATGCACTTGAAGACTGTTGTCTTCAACCTGGATAAATGCTAGTGTACCTCTAGCCAGCAGTCTTCCTAGGATTTCCTCACCGCACAGGCCGGTGGAACATGCTATTGAGCAGACTAGATATGTGAGGTCAGTGCTGCACATTATGTGCAAGGAAGAGAAGGGATGAAACCTTTTCTCTTTTTATCCTTTTTTGGGGGATTGGTCATCTCTACCAGTAAAGACTTCTCTGAAGGGTTGTAAAGTATATCAACCAATTCCTTGCCAACAGCCTGATGGACAGAACTGCTCTTCAGGTTTGTACTTCTGTCTCTTCGGACAGCAATTGTTTCTTTCAGTGGTTCTGAAAGATAGTGTTACCCTGAGTTCATACCCATGAATATGGACACAGCTGCTTAGCTGAGCTATATTTTTCCATTTGGGAATACATTTTCTATGATTGAGCAGAAGAGATTATCAGGATATTGAGAGAACTGATTGAAACATCAGTGATACAATAGGAAAAAAAAGAAAAAGGCTTACTTGGAATATGTTACACTGTGTAATCAGGAAGACTGGAGAAAATGGAAGGTCTTGGACTATTTCAGAATGACATTTCTTTTTCCTTCTATGCTGAAGTGCATTTCCACAGCTGAGGAGCCTTTTTAGACTTTTAGACCAGAAAATCTTTCCTAGCATGTCAGCCATTGAGGCTAATCACTTCGGTTTAGGATCTGCTGGTTCCCAACTCACATGAAATAATTCGTATATATACTTACAGGTGGGCCAGGATATCCATCTCCTTTTGGCCCAAAGGGCCCAGGTGGTCCTGGAATACCTCGGTCACCCTGATGAAGGCAGAAAAACAGCCAAGATGAATCCCAATATAATTGCTAGCAGGACATTTTCCATTAAAGTGAAACTTGGCAAATATACTGTAAGTTGTTTTTATATATCTGCTAAAATATTTTACTGTGTGAATGTTTTTCTGTAGGTTATTAATCCTGGGCTAAAACTGGGATATTTAATATTGCTGGGAATTTACAGGACCTTTTACTCTTAAGTCACTAACCTGAATAATTTTCAAGAGGTCTGTCTGTTGTCATTTGTGGCCTGCATATGAGAAGGAATGACTTCAGCCACAATCCCCATATTTTTATCATGGGGAAATGTTAAAAACTGACAGAAAGCCAAAAATCTAACATGGGAACTGAATTACTCTGTAACAACTTCACATTATTACTATAATGGAAGTTAAATTGCTGCAGAGTAATAGGAAAACTGTATGGCTTCTGTGCATGTTGTGTGTTTGTGTGGTGACAGAAAGACATAGGGCAGGGAACAACAGTTGTTTGTGTGGCCAATCTGAAAATCTTGTTTTCTATCACAGGATTCCTGTCTGGCTTTGTTGTTCTGGAATGGTATTTTCCTATAATCCTGTGGATCCTCATTAAAGCTATTGAGTACAACAGGAGCTTCCTGTCAATGGATGTTTATTTAAGCTCATTTTATGGATTCTGCTAGGAAGAATACCACAGGAATAGCTCTACTAGGCAAACTGTGAGGATTTTAATCCTCCTGGCCATACTGGATGGCGCAGTGAGTTACTTGGAGTTACAACTGGATGGATGGTCAGGATTGTGTTTGTCCCTTTATCTACCCAAATGGACACACATACTAGTGGCAAGGAAAGGCCTATGCAAAAATAATTTTAAAAAATGAGACTGTAAAAATTTTAGCCTGTACAGCTTAGTACAGATGTGTGTCTGAGAGGAGAGGAACAGCAAAACTGCTAATATCAACAAAGACAGCAAAAGCTGAAGAGCCTCGTCACAGAAACTTGCAGTGTTGCCCAATAGAAAGAGCTCCAAGGGCTCAAGGCCAAGGATGAGAGACTTGCAACTTTGAGTGAAGGACCTGCTTCCCGTTGGTTGATTCCTGATGGATTGACTCACGATGGATTTACAGAAATAGGGCAACATGCAGTTCTCTGAATTAAGTGGACTGTATCAGAAAAGTATGTGATTCCATCATCATCATCATCATCTCTTCTCAAAGGAAATAAATTTAAGAATCTTGAAAGCCACTAACTGATCCAAAAGAGATAGAGATTATTAATATTTCTCATTCTTCTGTTACTCTGTCTAAATCACTAAAAAACAAGGGATAAGCCCTATACTCAAAAGTGCTGTCAGATTCACTAAGTTATATAAAAAGGCAGGAGGCAAGATTTGGTTTATTTTGGAAAACAGACAAAATCTGCCGTGAAGAGAGCTTACAAGAGTTGAATCTTGGTAACAGGGAATACTAGAGAAGTGCTAGAGGGAAGTCCTTAGAGAGTAGCAGCTTCTCCATGTTCTTCTTCCACTAGTGCAAGCATCTCTGCTCGCAGTGCCAGTTTGGCCCATGTCCTGAGATCTTTTTTGAGTCTGTGGATTAGGCTGTGTCAAAATTAGGAATGAAGCAAAGGAGCCTGGCTGATTTAAAATCAACTGTGCTTGACAGGTATGCTGTTGTAATCACATGCATCAAATGTTTTCTCTGTATTCACTCACCCATTAAAAACAGTATTTTTCTCCTGATTCTCTGCCTTGTGAAAGTTTATCATCCACTGACTCTGGAAGATCCACAGATTTCTGTCTATGAAAATGATTATACTCTGCCAATGATATATGAAACACACATTAGGAATTGTGGAATGCCTGGTCATGCTGGGTGATTTGGTGTTGCGTCACTGAAATTCTGCCTTATTTTACAGTTCCATCAGAAATTAGTTTACCACTTTAGGAGCTACCTTTGCCCCGGGAAGCCCAAAACCTGGTTCTCCAATTGGTCCAACATGACCAGGTAACCCAATGTCACTCTGCAATGAAGAAAAAATACACTCTAGTTATGTATTTTATTAAAAACCAATCATAAACTCTGGTTTTGGATATCTCTTAAGCAAATGTAATAACTAATTTTATTTTACTGCTATTAAACACTGAAAGCAGAAGAAAGGAAAATATTTTGATATCCAAGGTTATCCAAAACCGAAGAAATAAACACGGGTAGCCACATCTCAGGCCAGCATACAGTTAATGCCAGGGCATGGTGGTAACTAGACTGGATACAGTTCATAACTGCTCATAGGAAAGAAGTTTCAGTTGACCACATATGACTAAAATTGGCATGAAAAATATCACAGCCTAGTTCACAGTTTTCACCCTGTGTTGATAAGCACTAGGAACTGGAGTATGGATCTTACCTTTGGTCCAGGCACAGCTCTTCCAGGAGGGCCTGGCGTTCCGAGATGTCCTGGAGCACCAGGTTCTCCCTGCAGTGAGAAGAGAAAAAAATCTGGATTTTTTTGGAAGTAAGCATAAGCATCTTATAGAGAAAGTATTTATGCAACAATTTATAATATTCCATTAAAATTATAATTTCTAATTTTTTAATATTCTGTTCTATGTGTAGTGAAATAGAACTACTTGAAGAACTGCTCAAAAGCATAGTTCTGATTTCTCAATGAAAATGAGATTCTTCTCAGTCACTGAACAAATAGGTATTAGAAATCCCCTTCTTAGTGTGTTGAACAAATTGCCAGCACATCCAGCACTTAAGGCCTACTGCCCAGTTGTGTATGTAGACTGAAAACATGTTTTTCTTTAGATTTTGAAAAATAGTCCTTTCAGTTTACTTTTTTACTCTTTAAGTGTTCCTCTTACATGGAAATACACACTCTTGTGTGTCTAAATAGCAATAGATTTAATAAACTAGAGGAGTAGCCATTCTCAGTGAGTACTGAGTGTTTGAATAGAAACTCCAAATCCATAAAGGAATATCAGCCAAGAGTCAGTATAAGGGAAAATTAATTCCTGTCACATATGTATACGCCATACACCATAGTATCTTCCCAAATATTACATTATTAAAATACCAGTATTAGTATTCCTTCACTTCTTTCAAACTGATAGGGAAGCAACATGGTAAATGCAATTTAAAAAAAACCCAGAAACAAAACCCAAGCTTTTAGATATTTACAGAATCATGCTGAAGCTTACTAAGAGAAGGCTTAAACTTTTTTCTTAAATTAGTTTTTAAGAAGCAAGTTCATTTTGAGACAGTTGTTTCTGAGATCTAGAACAAAGCACACCTTTGTTTGACACAATGTGGTAATAAACCTACCTTAGTTCCAGCTGGTCCAGGCATTCCTGGTGGTCCTGTTAATCCACATATTCCTCTCTGACCTTGATCTCCCTACAGATATGGAGAAGATATATCACATGTACCAAATAATATTAAGAGTGTGTTAACTGAAATGAATTGTAAATACCAGTGCAAGATAGTGAAGTTCTATCTTGTAGCTGGTGCACATGAGCTTTTCTTATTGCCTTCATTGGCAAGTCAGTTAATTCTGGTCAGTAATTGTCCAGATTTCATCTGAAATTAAATTAACTGTCTTACTAGCAAATACTGTGAAAAAATACAAGAACCAAAAGGAGTATTAAAGATTGCATCCTTGCAGCTGGAAAGTCAAGTAAAGCAATTACCTGAAAAAAAAGGTACTATGTAAGAGAAATAATCAAAAGAAGAAAAGATAATTCACACAGAGTTGGTTTTGTTTGTTTTTTTTAATTCAGAGGCAAATAGGACCACAATATCAGCTCTGATCAGTTTATCCTTCCAGGCAGAAAAAGATATGAATAGATAATGTAAAATTTGTAAAGGGATAACTGTTATTTAAACATATTAAGCTGGAATAATTACAATAAAAATGAAACAAGTACGAGCCCAAAATAATTCTGAAAAATATTCCAATACAATAATTTTATTGTTGTATCATGTCCTTTGAATGTGAAAGTAATCTGAAAACAAGTGGATGCCTTTATTTTCCTTTCCACACTGGCTTATAGCCCTTATATCTTCTTGCAGTTGTGGTACTTAATACATTTATTTCTCTTACAGTGTGATATTTAATCTCTATGTATCTTGTCTAATATCTTGGACAACTATTCCAGCAATTCCCAGTGTCTTTATTTCACAGGCTACAGACACCAATGTGAGAAACCTGAATTATTTCTCTATCTGTGAATCAGTACAGAGACTAGTATAAAAGCCAGAACTTAAAAGACCAAACCAAATATTGCTACTAAGAGAAGTAGTATTCTCAGTTGTTCCTCTTGGACTGGCTACTGGAATTTGTGAGGCATTGAATTGTTGTACTGTGATTTTTATCTTTTTTTTATTATTCTGAGAAAGATGGGTGCTTTCACCATTTAAAAGTATTGGTTTAGTCTAAGGCTGAAATAAACTATGCAGTTAACCACTTTTAGAAGCACTCATTAAACTACTCGTTGAGGTAAATTTTTTTTGTTACTTACAATACACCAAAAGAGAGGTGGCTTTGACAAGCCTATGTCTGGAATATTAGAATTTTTAATGTCACTGTTAGTGAGAAATTCTCACCTTTTTCCCCTGTGTTCCAATCCCTGCAGTACCTTCAGGACCTCTAAGACTAGGTAATCCTGGCTCACCCTTGAACAGAAAAATCAGGACAGATATGTTGCAAGATCAACTCTATTCACTTGAATAAGCTCATTAAAAGCATAGACCTTATAGAATCAACAGCAAAACTCCCACTGATGTCAGTGGATTCATTATTTGCTTCCCTTATTGTTGTGGTTTGGGAGTTTCCCCCTCCCAGATTCACCAAACTAACTCAGGCAGCTGGAATTTGAGAAATTAAGCTATATTTTACACCTTAACACAATTTTACAAGCATATATATACAATATATACAGATATTTATATACAAGTTAAAAGTAATACAGAAATTCAAAATCCCTCTTGAGCAGCCAGACTGCCCAGCAGGACTTCCGACTAACTCCCTTCTTTCCACCTCACCCCTTATCTCAGAAATAACCAGATAAATCTACATATTGCTCATGTGAGAAATTTGCAGCAATCTAAGGTGAGATGTCAAAAGCTGTTAAGGAGTTACAGGAAAACGGTTAGAATGGGTTACCTAGGTTTCATGCAAAGGAGTTAAGGTAAGATCCATCCAGAAGTAGTGAGAAGTGAATGCCTTACCTTATATTTTGACTATTTATGTCCCTCAGTAGAAAAAATGAGTGATATAGACATAACTATTATTTTATTTTCACAGCCAATGATCTAATTTCTCTCATTAAAATATTCCAATTAGTCTCAAACTGGCACACATGTTTAGAAGCAACCATTGTAAACTCTGGGTTGAATGCATGAAGTAGCATGCTTGCTTTCTTACATCTCAGTATAATCTAATTCTATGAAAATGCCATGATTGGAAGGCTAAAAAAACTTCCCTGAAAGCATTTTAATAGTTTCACTTCTGAGTTGCAAGACATTTGGTGGATTTAAAAAAAGGCAACAACTGTAAAAAGAAGCAATAACTCCCTAACCCCTCAAAACAAACAAACAAACCCAAGGGAAAAAAAAATGAGAGAAAATATGCTACTTTCCCCCTTGCCCATGAACACTCTCTCTTCTAGGTTTAGGCACCAGGAGAACAGTAGGAATGCCTGGGAAGGAAGTGCGTAGACTACAGACATAGATGATCCAACCTTTTGTCCAGGAGCTCCATCTTCTCCTGGGAGACCAGGCAGACCTGCCAGTCCTGCAGCACCTGGCTCTCCCTGACACCAATAAAAAGCAATTCCTTCTATTAAATGCAGATACTATTCTGAATCATAAAAATATATTTTTAAAACTTTGTTAAAATGCATATATTTATATTTGTGCATGTGAACCCCTTTTTTCCCTCCTTTTTTATGAAGACCATTCATGTATCTGGAACTAACCTACCATCTGATTCTTAAAAAATAATGTCATCTTTTCACTAAGTGGCAGCATGTAAAGTAAATATCAGATGGAGCTGACTGTGACATGAGGATTGACATCTTGTTGGTATCAGTGTAAATCTTTTAATGGCAGTGGAATTGTCATCAGCCTATTCATGTAAGTTTCAAGAGCCTGGCCTGATTTTAGATGAAATGGGATCATGTGGGGTCAGATGGGTTTACTCAGCATTGCATTATCTTGTGAGATTAAGACAGGTGAACAGTTTCTTACTTTTCCCAACCCTTGTCCAAATCTCTAGCAAACAAGAGCAAAACCAGGACAGCCCTGTGCCTTTCCACTATCACAGAAGTACATTTTTGTCTGTTAATGACATAGATATTGGTTAATTGATGCCAAATTTTAATATTAATTGACAAGCTATTTTCTCAGATTCCCATGTCTGCTGTGGGCTCGTTCTGGCATGCACTCATTTAATGGTGATGCTTTGGTCTTAAAACCCTTTGACTGCTATACCTTTGCTCCTGGAAGCCCTTCTCCTGGTGAACCTCTTTCTCCTTGAACACCTTGTGGTCCTTGAGGGCCCTGTTAACATAAGTTTAAAATGTTCTACAATATGTCTTAATCACTCAATCAACAGCAGCATGTTCTACATCTTTGTCAGTTTTAAGCACATCTTTAAATGTTGGTGTAGTGCTAACCATTTAAAAATATTACAGTAATATGGTATGCATGGTGAATAAATGATGAGCATTCTGATCTTCAGCAATAACAAGACAGACAGTTTTCTGGTTACTTATGAATCACACATTATGTAGCTGAAATTCCTGTTCCTTGTACCTTTGAAACCTTTGCTCCCTAAATGTTAGCTTTGTTTTATTATGTAATTGTTACTAATCCTTACTAATGTGTAAGCATAATCATAAGAGAGTGGCAGGACCATATTAAAGATCATGCAGAACGGTGCTGATGATTTAGTTATAGAGAGATTTGGATGTAATTGGTGCAGAGAATAATGCCCTTCATTTTTTGAAAGCAGAAGGACAAAGGACAACTAAAACCTTTCACTTAACCAAGTCCAAACCCATGCCTGTTTAGCCTGTTTCACAGTGTTTGGCTACTTTTTTTCCTGTCTGATCTTTTACCTCGAGATTACACACAGCATAGAATGTTGGTAGATTTGGCTCTGCATGGCCTAAATTGCTGCCTCTGTGCAGAGCTTTAAAATTATGCCCTGGTCTTAGTGAAGATAATTACACTACATCCAGCCACAAAAAGAAAACTCCTTTGAAGCCAATACATTTTACAGTAAATTTAAAACACATTTATTTTTAAAACACATGCGTTTTTAAAAATCAGAATGTGGCTGACAAAGATGCACATCACAGGTACCTCTTCCCTTGGAGAGTTGCTCTTTTCTCTATGCTGTTGCTGAAGACACTCAGGAAGCATGACTGCACCACTTTGACTGTCAGCACTGGTCTTATTAGTGCCCAATATACTTTATGCGCGCTTCAATGAGAACTCATTCCTCTCCAACAGAGTATTTTCAAGCAGGCTTGAGATCACTCAGTTCAGTTACCAAACCATCTTTCTGCTTTTCATGGGAGCACCTCTTTTAAAATTAGTATTGGAAATCCTTCCTTGGCAGTTGGCATACTGGCTTTCTGAATTACCACAAAGAGGCTGAGTTTACCACTACCAGAGGGAGAAAGGGAAGAAAAGAAGGAAGATACTTCAAAGGAAAACCTACTATAAAATCTGAAAGTATTTTTTCTAAAAAAATTCTCCCTCTGTTATCTTCAGTAAAAGTAATACTGACCAAATTGTTTCCTGGGACCACTTATGCCAACTAAACATCTTTATGGTGGTTATTCAGGTGTGGCCATTTCTAACGAAATGGAGTCTCTCAAAGCCGTGTTGGTTAACGCTCTAACGATACTGAAAAGCATTCAACTGAAAAGTTACCACGTGTGGATTTGAATCTATTAGGGGACAGATCTATTTCAATATTTACATGGTTTTGCACAAGGTGTTATTTTTTTCAGAGCTGTTTTGGAAACTAAGATAATTAGAAAAGTTAAAGAACTGGAAATATTTCCAATTTATTGAGGGATATGAAAATCAGACATCATAGTATGTATGAGAGTGAGAACTAGTGGAAGAAAGAAAAGAGTTGGTGTCATTTAACACGCATATACCCCTTCTAACAAGGAAGCACTGGAAATTTTTCCTTTCTGTCCTGCTTCTCTCTCAGCAAGCAAAACCCCAACATACCGTAAGTCCCGGCTCACCAACTCCAGGTGGACCAACAGGGCCCGGTCTTCCTGTCAAACCGATGTCACCCTTCAAGCAAAGACGTATTTTGAAGATGCCTCATTTAGATATTTGTGTGTGTGCAGCATATGATGTCTTATCAGACATTTTGTGTATGAAACACTTGATGTAGGACAATACAGGAATAGCAAGAAAATCTGAGTGTCCTCAGAGACAGCATGCAAGGCCCAACAGACATTAACTAGTGCAGTTTCACAGCATTAGGGGACAACCTCAGTTCTCCATTTGAGACAAGACTATGCTCAATCTAAATGGTTAATTATTCCCATCATATTCCTAGTGCATTGTGTATCACTTATGTCTCCTATTGTCTTTTGCTAAGAATTCAACACTTCTATTATAGCCTTTCTGTTTGGTTAGTGGGTTTTTTTTTTTTTTGTTTTTTTTTTCAGCAGTCAAACTTGGTTTTCATAGGATTATTTCTGTTTAAGCCTATGTATACTTTTTCACTCATCCATATACTGTTTGGACTGAGTATATCAGGCATAAGAACTACTGTAAAAAAAAAATCTTTTAAAGTACATACTTAAAATGCAGTTAAAAAGCCCCCTTGTTTTACCTTCACTTCTCCCCACCTCAAGCAGTTTTGATCAACAAACATAATACCTTTCCAGTACCATAAAAACTGCAGCTGGAGGCTTAAAGTTTCTCATGTACCAGCAAGTATATTATCTCAGCTGTCTCAGTCTTCATTCTTATGCTACAATATGTGCAATAAAGAAGATGAGAGATGCTTATACCTTTGGGCCTGGCAATCCTACTCCAGTCTCTCCAGGCAAGCCAGGTGGCCCAGGGAAACCTCTTTCACCCTTTTCAAAGCATGAAAAAGAAACAATTTGGTGTCTAGAGAAATATGTTTACCTCCATTTGTAAGTTCATTTTTAAAAATATCCTGAATATCAGACCATTGGAATTGTCTTACACAGCACTTCTTCTGCTCAGTGCTTCAAAATTCCCTTTATTAAGATGTTTGCTCTACAAAGTGATACGAGATTAAACAAAAGCAAAAAAACCCATTTTTTTATGTGGGATATGGGAATTTTGACACCCAAATGCTCTATGCCTCAGTGTTGGCCAGCAGGCACTCTAAATATGGTGCAGAGATTATCAAAAGACACGTAAAAGGATACCACATCCTTTATAAATTTATTTTAAAGTTTTTCTTCATAACAATATTTCTTTTAGTAGCTGAAGAGCCCATTAGCCTTAGCTAAATCAGTCAGCTTAAGGTTTTTCTGAGAAGCAAAGTGATCTCTCATAATGAAGTTAAATCAGTTTCCATAATAATGTAATACCCAGCGATATTTGCATATTCCATTAAACTACTATTATAAAGGTATCAAATCATCACAGAACCACAGAATGAAGCAATCTTCATTGGTATACCTGGAATTTACAGTGGGGTAAGTGAGAAGTAAACCTAGCAAATCTTAAGGATTTAATAAATGTAAACCATATTTTTTCCTAGCAAACAAACAGTAAACATTTCATGTTTACAGCTGACTGGATCTCATAGTGAAGCACTGTTTAATTTTTGTGGCCAACTTTCAAAGGGCCCATTGCAACACTGTGTCTTGAATTGCTCTCATCCTCACAACTTTCAGATATCAAGGGAAGAGTTTGCTTGAGATACCAAGTGGAATTCCTGCTTGGCACTAAGGAAAAAATAGTTTAAAATTAAGAACTGAAGAAATGCAATGCTACATTGCTAATAAGCAATATTCCATGATGCTGCCATGTTTCCAAATGTTTGTGAGAAAAGGTTGGAGTGTGATTTGGACCTGAATCCAATATGAACAGCAAACCTTTCTTAGGAACCTTGCAGAATACACAGAATCTATGATTTGCTAGCAGACACTAAACTGTGTCCTCTACAAGAATATAAGGATAAAAACATTTTTGTTGTGAGGCTCTATTAATACATTTTAACATTAAGAAAGAAGAAATAGTACAGTTCTTGCCTTTGATCCTTGAAGGCCTTCAGGCCCTTGATCTCTAGGTTGTCCTTGTGGACCCTGTTAAAACAAGAATGGTTTTAATGAAATTTTTCAAGCTTTCAGAATAAGAGCAGCTTGAAACACAATCTCCACCTTGGTGTATTCTGCATGAAAATATGTGTAATGTCATGAAATATCGCTTAATTAATGTCGACATCCGCTGAGGGGGGTCCTGGTGCCCCCGGGGTTCTTTGGATTCACAGTTGGCAGAAAACAAACGCATGAGTTGCTCAAAACACCAGGTAAAACAGTTTAACGGTCAGAATTTAGGGAACAGAGAGCATACAAACAGAATAGACTCCAGCTGCACCTACAATCCCACGGGGGCACGAGGGGGAAACGATGCTCCTTCCCAAACCCGAGGGGAAGAAGGAAAAGGACCGACTTAGCCTGGATAGGGAGAGAAAGAGAGAGAGAGAAGTGGATTAGTCTTGCCGCTTCTCTGGAAAGCTGCTGTGCTTTGCTGCCTGCTCTTCACAGCCACGACGGGGAGATGATGGAGAGTGAGGAAGAGTGAGGAAGAGTGAGGAAGAGTGAGGAAGAGTGAGGAAGAGTGAGGAAGAGTGAGGAAGAGTGAGGAAGAGTGAGGAAGAGTGAGGAAGAGCGAGGAAGAGCGAGGAAGAGCGAGGAAGAGCGAGGAAGAGCGAGGAAGAGCGAGGAAGAGCGAGGAAGAGCGAGGAAGAGCGAGGAAGAGCGAGGAAGAGCGAGGAAGAGCGAGGAAGAGCGAGGAAGAGCGAGGAAGAGCTCCTAAGGGCTGCTGACCCCTGCCTAAATACCCTAGGGGGCGTGTGAAACTGTCCAATAGGTATTCAGCATTCTCTAGCTGACCAATTGATTAAAAAAGCTCCACGCATACGTGCGGCCCAGGGTCTCCCTGGGTCCCGGGGCCACATGGAGTACCCCTGCCCCTCAATCCCTCCCGGACCTAATTACAGGAGGGGGAGGAGAGACTCCAGGGATTGGACCAACTCTAGGGTGTTTGTCACACCCATATCAGGACAATATGAGATACAAACATTTCAGATCTGAAGCTCTGCTTTCTGATGCACGTGTAGCTTCAGCTGCTTATCTCATTTGGAGCTGGATCTGGTAAATGGGGAAGAGAAACTGGGTCTCCTTTGATTTCGATATAATTAAAGATAATCTGTAGTAAAGATTTAGGGAAAGACCTATGGTAGGCTTGGCTTCTTGCTCTGAAGACCAAGAAATGAGACTAAAGCGTTTCCATGTACTTTTGAGAGATAATAAAATAGTAAAGATATTGAATGGGAAATTAGTAATTTTAGGTTTTGTGTATTTACTGTGATCTTTGAGACTGAATGAATTATAAGGATGTTTTATTTGTCTGGAGTGCTCCTCCAGATTCCCATTAATTTTGCTGTTTAAGAAGCTAGATTTTGGATGCTCTGAACTCAGTGAATTAAAGATTCCATCATGGTTGAGACATGATATTAGTTTAGAACTTTGAATCTCAGGGAACCAGGCTTTATAATTTCTTTCAGTTCTTTTGTTTGTTTGTCTTTTACCTGTAGCCCTCTTGTTCCTCTGAGGCCTACTGGCCCTTCAGGACCCTGAAAAGCAAGAGAAGAAAAACTTTTTTTTAAATGTGTATTTAGATTTGGTAAAAAATGTATTTAGATAATTTTTTTACTAAGGTATCTTATTTAGAGATCTGTACATTAAAATAAAGAATAAAATCAAGAAAAGCTCAGCAGCAGCTAAAGATTAAATAAATATTTTTAAATGGACAGCAGTAATCAAAATATAGCATAAGAATGAACAGTTAATCATCAAAGAGGAGTGTTAAACTTTCTTTCCTTCATTTAAAATGCTCAAAGCAATTATATGCCAAATTTTGAAGATCTCTTTTAGAAACTTTGATTTCATTTTCACTTCTACTTCCCTTTGCTTACTACCTCAGCCCTTCTGCCTCTGCTACATCCAGGCAGAATTTTATCATTGTTATAAATAGGCTTGGGCCGTAAAGAGGAATCACAAAGATTCTGAGAAAACTACTGGAAAAGGTATAATTGCTCACTTTATTTTTAAAAAACTGTCTGTTGTTAATTTACCTCAGCCTTAGAATTATTATTTACCTTAAATCTACTGCCATGGCTGTTATTCAGGGATTTACTTTTCTGTGTTTTAACTGTTTCCTGAAAGCACAACAGCTTTGTGGCTACTTAATCTGTCTCCTTTTATTCCTGGGCTTCCACATTCGCCTCTTTCACCTTGGAAAGAACCAGGAAAAATATTTAGAAGGCATATTGAGCATATCATTGTATTGATTGGGAGCAATTGAAGAGGCTGAAATTATAAATTATGTAGCTTTTATAATTTCTGAAAGCCCCACCCACAATCTGTGTGTAGATTAGTTTAAGTTTGGCTTCTAATTCGGTCGGGAAAAATCTTCACAAGGATGCCTTTTCTTGTAATTCAGGAAAACATCAGGAAAATGGAAAGGTTTGGGTATGAAACAGATTTGCCCTACTTATAAATGGGAGACTGTCTCAAAGTCCGTGCGAGGTTCATGTCTCCAGGTCCGTGCAGGTCCCAGTGAAGGTCCGAGCAAGTCCTGCTCCAATCCGTCCAGCTGCCATATATATACTGAGGTGATTTGTTGCCTCCCTGTTCAAGCCCATGGAGGGTGGGAGAAGGCACTTCACACCTATTGTACTAAGACTCCGGTGACAGAGGTGGGGAGGGAGGAAGACCGTTTCCTGCCCCATTCACACCTCTGGTGGGGCAGTGGACTGGGTGTGCCCTGCCAAAGTTCACACCTCATTCAAACCGCCGGTGGGGCAGTGCCCTGCCCTGCCACAATCATCCTTATTCTTTGGGTGCTTTAATTGGAAACCTAAATGTTATTCTGCTCATGACACTATAGCAATTGTGTGGTAAATTCATCGGCAAAGGGACACATCTATAAGAGCTTGTGCAAGAGCTGATAAGATGATGTTAGTATTCATTAATAATATTCATTAAGAAATATGGCACTATATGTAATAATAACAACAACATCAAATATCTATATGTAAACAGAAATTCTGGCTAAAACTCATACCTTCTCTCCTTTATATCCAGATTTCTCCTGGGAAAATAAAAATCAAAGCAGACTATTAGGAGATAGAAGCCAAGTACAACAATGTGAGTATTTGCACTATTAACATTCTGCTCTCTCTAGAAAAAAACAACATTTCAGGTTATAATGAGCAATTAGGTAGAAAAGGTGATCTCTGATAAAAATGTCAATATGACTAAATACTGCACCTACTGCTCATGCTAGGTGCTGTTGTATGTGTGAAAGAATATTATGAAAGTGTCATTTTAGAGTGGGATTTTGATGAGGTAAAAGCAGATTTCTGGAGTTCATATTTCAGCAACATGCTAAAATAAGAAGGCAAGAAAAAAACTCACTAATTAAAAATGATGTGCTGAATAAATAAGATATAGAATGATTCTTATGTGAATGAATTCAGAGTTAAACATGAAGAGGCTGGTCCTGCATCTGCTCCCTAAATGTATTTCAATCATCTTGTTCATTGCTATTACATACTGTATTCTTTATTTGCCAATTAAATATTTAAACTGATCCAGAAAGATTGCAGGCAGAATAAAAGTTTTTGTAATGTTCTTGGATTACCATATCAGAGCTTTTCACACTTTTTAGAAGGGACTATGTGTTATTAATATTTTCTAGATTGTTTTTGTGAGAAGGAATTATTCCCTTTCTTTAAGAAATTGTTTTAAAGATAATGAATCATTAGCTGGCAAACCAGAATTTAAATTTGCTCTTATAGTTGAAAAAAACCAACAAAACAGCACACAAAAACACCAAGCAGTGTTTGCCTTGAAATAACATTACTCAGTAGAGAAGAAGGAAAAGAACTAATTTTTTTACCTCTATTCCATCTTGTCCTGGAATTCCATTGAGACTTGGCTCTCCCTGTGAATCATCCAACATCATGATCAGTGAAATCAGGATAAGATAGTACTGCCCTGATTATCAGAATAGATAATTCAATAGAGGAAACATATCAGCTTCCTCTTTTTATACTAATTATTTTACGTGTTAGATATAACATTTAGATTTTGTAACGGGATAAGCTTAATTAGGCTCGATATCCTGTGGAACGAGGGGGTCCTAGTGTCCCCCCCGAGGTTCTTTTGGGTTCCGGTCGGCAGAAACAAACGCACGTGTTGCTCAAACGCCAGGTGCAAGACTTTAACAATCAGAACTCAGGAAACAGAGAGGCTACATACAAATATATCCCGACCACGCCTACAAAAATACGGCGGGACGCGAGGGGGGAAACACACTCCTTCCCAGCCCGAAGGGCGGGGGGAAGAAGGGAAAACGAACTTTAGCCCGAAATAGGGAAATAGAGAGAGAGAGAGAGAGACAGACAGAGAAGGGGGTCAGCCTTGCCGCTTCTCTGTGTCCGTTGCCATGCTTCGCTGCCTGCTGCCGGCTGCCTGTTGCTGTGCACGTGGCTGGGCTCTTCACAGCCACGGCGGGAGACGACGGTGAGCGAGGAGAGTGAGGAAGAGGGGAAGAAAGAGCACTAACGGTCGCTGTACCCCCCCTTAAATACCCAAGGGGGGCGTGTGAGACTGACCAACAGGCACTCAGCATTCTTCAGCTGGCCAACTGATTCAAAAAGCTCCACGCCTGCATGCCGCCCGAGGTACCCCTGACTCCTGGGCCCACGTGGGGTGCCCCCGCCCCTCAACCCCTACTGGACCTTGGACGGTAGGGGGAGGAGAGAGCCCAGGGATTGGACCAATTCTAGGGTGTTTGTCACCCCATACCGGGACAGATTTGTAAAGAATCTTAGTCTTTACTACAGCAAAGGGGACTAGATGAAAAAATTCACAGGTAGAGAACACATGGGCACCATAGGTATAGTCTTTCCATGTTAGTGAAGTATCAAATCTTTCTCCAAATTTATAAAAAATCACATCACCTTTGCTCCTTTCAGCCCTGGAACTCCATCAGCCCCACTGTGACCCTTTTTTACCCTGAAAACAATAAAATAAAATTCTTATATGTTCATAAAACAACTTTATTTTAAAATACATACACTATTTTAAAAGAAATATTTAGGGTACTTGCTTCCTATGGACTAATTTTTAGAAATAGCTGTGTTTACCAAAACCTTGAAATTTAATTTCTGGAAGCAGGAGAACCAACTTAGTAGATCATCACTTTTCTCTTCCGTCTTTGTTGTAAACAAAAACTATTCATGTTTTCTCTGAAGAAAAGAGGTAATCAGGTGTTCTTAAAGTGATCAGTTTGCTAAGTGTGTGTTTTATTTCATAGTTTGAGGTGTGTGTTTTTGTTTAAGAGACACTCGCACTCTGCGATTAAAGACTTGAAATAATCCAAATGAAAATACTGTTTGGACACAAGAGGTTACATTTTTTATTGAAGTCTGCTGTACTGAGCAGGATAAAACTGATGTGTGTTTCTGTTTAGGTATATACAAGATATTCAGGTCAAAAGCATAAGGATAGGCAGATCTCTAGGGTTCTGTTTCAAATTCTGACACTGCCACTTCACCTTAAGGAAGGGCTACAAGATAGTTATGGTGCTTTAGTTCAGTGTTAGGGATGGAACATTAGACCATTCCAACTCCAAGTGTTCTTTTTCAAACATAAACCCTGAAATTCAGATCACCAAACCTCGTACAAAGCAATCACCCAGATTTGCTTTGGGGTTCTAGTTGTAACTGTTCTAGAAGTTCAGTCTGTGTTGCACTCTTTACGAGTCTCTTGTCTCAGTTCTCCCCAGTGCTCTATACTACTGCTATCTCTTGCTTTCAGAAAACTCTTCAAATACTAATCTTTGATTTGAGGCTAGTTAGAGTCACCTTATCTGGTTGTTTGTAACAGGTGAATTATTGTTTCACGCAGGATAGTTTCTTCTTCTATCCTTTTAAACTGTCATGGCTAAAAGGAGACCCTCATGACATTGCACTACTCTTTTTTCAAAGGGAGTATTTCACAGTATTTGCAGATCTATCTGCACATCTGCTACTGGTTTGACAACTCCATGCAGTGTAACTATGGAGTATTATGTATTGAACCCTGAACTTTTGTTGTCTCAGAATTTGGGCTCAAATTAGGTTGACAATGAGCCAGGAGCATGCTCTTGTGGCCAAGAGGGCCAATGCTATTCTGGGGTGTATTAGAAGGGATGTGTCCAGTAGGTCGAGAGAGGTTCTCCTGCCTATCTACTCTGCCCTTGTGAGACCGCATCTGGAGTACTGCGTCCAGTTCTAGGCCCCCCAGTTCCAGAGGAACATAGGACTCCTTGAGAGAGTCCAGTGCAGCCACAAAGATAATTAAGGGAATGGAACATCTCTCTTACGAAGAGAGAGTGGGGAAGCTCTTTACCTTGGAGGAGACTGAGAGGTGACCTCATTGATGTTTATAAATATCTAAAGGGTGAGTGCCAGGAGGATGGAGCCAGGCTCTTCTTGGTGATGCCTGATGACAGGACAAGGGGCAAGGAATGGAAGCTGAAGCATAAGAAGTTTCATGTAAATATGAGGAGGATTTTTTTTCACTGAGGGTGACAGAACACTGGAACAGGCTGCCCAAGGGAGCTGTGGAGTCTCCCTCTCTGGAGATATTCAGGACCTGTCTGGAGACGTTCCTGTGTGACCTGGTATAGGAGATACTGCTCTGGCGGTGGGGTGGGGTGTTGGACTAGATTATCTTTTGAGATCCCTTTCAGCCCCTGACATTCTGTGATTTTGTAAATTTCCTAGTAAAATTTCAACAGTTGGATAAATCTTGATTTATACTGTTACTTGAGAAATTACAGCTACTTACAGTGGGACCAGGAAGGCCTCTTTGCCCCTTCTCACAGTTACACATGGCAGCCTGGGTACACTTTGAATGAAAAGAGTTCAAATCAGCACATTTTAGTAGAAACAGAAAACATGTGAATATTGGTTTTTAGTTGCTATGTATGGTTGGTCTGAGTACATCAGTAATGACCAGAAGCCAGCTACATTTACATGTTGTATACAAATCTTTAAACTGTCAGCTTGCCACTCATCAGGAATGTGGCCTCCTACACTCTATCCAAAAGTCCTGTCATTCCTACGCCTGAAATTTCAATCATCTTTATAAATGTTTTACCTCCAAATGCTTCACAGAGTCAGTTTACTGGTATGCTGCATCTATGATTGCAGATTTGTTCTGGTGACTAGCCACTGTAGAAATTGTCAAGACAATGGTTTAAGAAAACATCTTACATCCTTTTTCCACTTTGCTACACTATATGTAGGATAAATGATAGTTTAACCTTAGCTTGATTTAAAAGCAAAATATAATGGATGTATGCTTTCATGCAGTTAATGCAATTAATAGTAATTTTTAATCTTTTTATTATGTCCTCTTGATTGTCATGTATCCCAGACATCAATGTCAGTCATCATTCTGGTAAGTAGTTAGGTAATTTTTAGGATATTTTTTAAGCTTTAAAACCATTACATATTACAAAATTATTACACATTTGGAGGAGAAATAAGGAGTTTTGTATTATTTCATAATCCTCCACTGTGCTGGTTTGAACTAATTGGAGGATTTCAATGAGAAATTAGACTACAGGGTGAGAAAGGAAAACAATGATGATGCTACTTCACTCATAGGTTTACTGAAAAAAAGAATTAAAAAGTTTAAGAGTTGTAACCCAGAGATAGGACAGAGCTGCCTGAGCTATTTGAGCTACTCTGGCTTCCTCATCTCTCTCTGCTTCCTTAGCTGGATCTGAATAATTTCACTAACTTCTTTCCTGCTGCTAATCCCCCTGGCAGATCTACCTTCATTTATCTGGTGCATAAGACAGATGGTGAGATGAGACTGGGAAGGGGGGAAGGTGGTAGGGTGGTTAGAACCCCCTGTTAGGGATTCTGATCTCTGGGAGGGATGTGGTGTTTATGTATTACTGTAAATATCTGTAAATACCTGTTATATATTGTAAATATCTGCTTGTATGTTGTGCAAAGCTGTAGATATAAAGCTTCATTCATTAACTTCCAGCCATCTGAGTCTAGCCTGGGTTATTTCAAAGTGTGGGGAGGCAGGCTACTGCCAAACCACCACATCCACTTAGCTTTGAAATGTCTAAAAGTGAAGGGTTTATATACAATTTTTATCTGAGTATCTCACTTACTAACAATATGTTTTCTAAAGATAACATTGAACACCTATGAAGAAAGACTGAGAGAACTGGGGCTGTTTAGCCTTGAGAGAAGAAGCTGAGGGATGGGTGTCAAGATGAAGGTGCCAGTCTCTTTTTTGTTGTGCCCAGTGATAGGACAAGGAACAATGGGTACAGGCTAGAATACAAGAGGTTCCACCTCAACAGGAGGAGACACTTCTTTATGGTGAGGGTGATGGAGCACTGGAACAGGCTGCCCAGAGATGTGGAGTCTCTTTCTCTGCAGATTTTCAAAACCTACTGGCAGTCATTCTTGTGCAGCCTGCATTAGGTGATTCTGCTTTGGCAGGGAGGTTGATCTCTAGAGGTCTCTTCCAACCCCAACATTCTGTGATTCTGTCTTACTACTTCAGGATTTATTTTGACAAAGAAAAATCAATGTGCCAGTGAAAAATGAAATGCTTCAAGTTTTTCAAACACCCACAGTATTTAGCATTTCCTTGTGCTATTTGTCAGAACAGTCCTTGCTTGAGATTACTTTCCTTTTAAACATGTTAGTCCTACTTAAGGTACAGTTATCTCCCCTCAAATGTCAGCCAGACTTACCAATTCCTGCAGTCAGGGTGACATAGTGTGGACAAAGTGAAAAAAGTGCAATGAGGGAGCTGTATTTGAGTTCCCTCCCTTCTTAAAACTTTATTACATAGGAAGAGCATAAAAGGCTAGGAATGCACCACATCCAGCTCTGGGTCTTGTTTACCTGTCCACTGAGTCTGCTGGATGACCTGCTGAGACATATCAGCAAATTCTTGCTAGCCTGCATACTCACACACTGTTCTTTTTTCAACTTTGAAGATAATGAGGGAAAGTAAATGCTATTAGGATAGCAAATTAAAGCTCTGTCCTGCAAATACAAAAACATATTTCAATGGAAAGCAATCCCATTAGACTCAATAATTAACCAGTTTCCTGAAGTATCAGTTTTCTTCAATTATGTTTCCAGATAATTGCAAATTCCTATATCAAGCAGTTCTGTACAGGAAAAAAGAAATACCTACCTCTTCCTTCAACAGATCTTGCTGTAATGACAGATATTAAAAACAACATTAGAATTTCAAAGTCATAAAACAAATCTACAGGAAGGACATTGAAAGTCATTAAAATTAATTGCTTCAGCAGCTAGTTAAATTATGCAATTAATATAGTAATTATCATTAATTAAGCTTTACTTTCCGAGAGACATTCTAGAAATCTCCCCATTCTAAAAAAAATAATTTAAATAATTTTTATTTCTATTACAGAGTGTCAACTGCACATGTCATTGACTCTCCTTGTCCAGTCATAATTTGCTAAAATTACAATGGCAAACAGACCTGAACCAATGTAGTTAGGTACATGGAAAAAATGCACCCAGAAACAACACCATCTCCAAAGAGCTGAAATAGCAGCAGCTCTCCACTAGGAGTAGATGATAAACACACTTTTTATCTGAGAATATTAGAAACCCTTCTATGCATAGTTAGGCATGCTCCAAGTGAGAACAAAAAGAACACCTTAGAAAAAAATCTAACATTTGATAGCAATCAGATTAAGTTATAATCAAATTATCTCTGTTTGTTAGAAGATCTCTATATCTGAAAAACCTACATGCAATATCCCTTCCACTTTTCACAACTGATGAGGAAGTAATTGTGATGAGTATCAGTGCAGTACATATCTCTAAAATTCATGTATATTTATGCAAAACCCAGCAGATTTCTCAAACAAAAGCACCTGAAAATGGATGCCTGTTTGGAACAGGTAAAATAAAGTGTGTTTAGTCACTTGAAGGGTAGTCACCATGATATTGAAAGCCATGGTAATACCAGAGAAGATTGAAAAGATGAGAATATACGGGGAAACCAGTGCAGAGTGGTAGACTGTGGAAGTGAAGGACAGACAGACAGAAAGGTGGCTCATGTATGTGCTCTAGCCTGTATGAAATCAATTCTCCATTTCACTGCAGTAGTCGTAGAATCATAGAATCAATCATGGTTGGAAGGGACCACAAGGATCATCTAGTTCCAACCCCCCTGCCATGGGCAGGGTCACCCCACCCTAGATCAGGCTGGCCAGAGCCAGTCTTCTGGTTGTTATTTTTATTTCTGTTTTGTATCTGTGCACACTCAGGTCAGAATTTAGATCAGGCTTGAGGATGGCTCTATTCTTGATACATAGGAGGGAATGTTTTTCTATAAATTAAGTTCACATGCAGCAAGTAGTCAGCCAAGCAAAACTTAGTTCAACTTACACATTTTCTTCCAATTATATGGAAGGATTTCCATAGAAACTTACAGAAGTCTATGACCAAGTTCGTATTTTATCTAAATATACATATCTTCAACAAAGTCTACAAATGTATTTTCACACCTGCAAGAGCTGAATCTTTTTTGGTGCAAAGGTCAATGTCACATTCCTGCTTGCTACAGAAGAAAGTACTAGGATGTCGACTGTTGGATTTTTTTAAGAAAGGAGGCTTAAAATTCCTTTCTTAGGAGGAAAACGAGATAAAAATAACTTCACAACAGGTCTCTTTAAGTCCAGTTCAGTTTACAACTTCAAATATTCGACTGTCAAGACCTGAATAAAGGAAGGAAATCTGTACCTTGGCACAGTGGTCTTACTACTAAGTAGGCCACATTAACATCTAAAAAGTACAGGTTTCCTCAATAGCATAAGCATTTCAAAATATTGAAAATAAGACTTTTTTTTCACATACATTCCTATAATTATTTAAAATTCTTTCTTACACATACCATTTCTTTGAGAACCTTCTCCATAGTTTCTTTCTCCTGGAGGTTGAAAATGAACCTGGATGGTGGGACACTGGCCAGAAGTCGGCGCTTGGCAGCATTGCTAACCTCCTCAGCTACTCTGGTTATTCCCATTATGAAAAACACTATTTCTTGGTGTTTAGCATCAGCTGTAGCTGCAGTAATATCTGGGTTTCTTGGATGGTCCACTCCATCTGTAAAGAGCATGGCTACTTCCACACTACCAGGAGTCCCTTCAGTCATGTAGAGTTCTGTGAGGTTAGTTATAGCATAAGTTGTGTAGGTGCCATGACCTATGTAGGTGATGGGAGCAATGTGGGATTTGAAAGCCTCAGGACCTTTCCAGTCATGAAAAGCTTGCTCTATGAAAACAGTGCTGCTGTACTGAAGTAAGGCCATCCTCCAGCTAATGGTATGTCCAGAACTAAGATGCAGACTTTTCATTCTGTTTGCAATTTCCAGTACAAATTTCTTCTGCTCTTCATGATTATAGTCCTTAGCACTTTCAGAGCTGTCCAGTAAAAAAACGATTTCCAGAATGCAGTCTTCATCTAGAATAAACAGGTACACAGGTGAATGAAGTGGCTTAATACTCTCATTCTACCTTTAGCCTTACATGTATTTTAGGCTTCAAAAGTGGGAATGCAATTATGCAAAAAATTTCAAAACATCTGTGATCATATGTGTGAGATACTTGTGAAGATAGGGCATATAAACGAATTTTTTTCCAAAACTGACATCTGATGGAATAAGAAACCAAAGGTGAGGTGATGTCAAGTATTATGAGACGAGGAATGCTGTAGTGGTTTTATACATTCATTCTATCCTCTTACCTGGCATTTCACTGAATGCCCTACCAGGATAAGGACTGAGAAGCTGTAAGTAATCTACAAAGAAATGATACTGAAATATGATTTGACAGCCAGATTTTGTCTATGGTATTGACAGTGTGCTTAGAGACACAAAATTTGCCAAAAGTAGGGTCTGAAGAATATTTTCTCAAGTACTGATGACATTACTTCTATAGAAATTGAGTTATATGGGCTATTACTCTTCTTGTGACAGAAACAGGCTATCAGCCATATCAGCCAGAAGTAATCATTTTCCAAAATACACAAAAAGAGAGGAAAAAGATGGGAGTAAAAATGTAAAGGTGAAATGTAGGATGAGGCAAGTTTGGCTGACTATAGGCAATATTTTAGAGGGCAAAACACCCATGTAGTCCAGTCCAAATAAATGAATCAGGGGAAAACGGTCACCTGTTTAAAAATGACAATATTCACCTTCATCACTTGGGCTGGTGTATTTTTCTATGGTATTTGACAGAATGTGTTTAGGTTTTGGTCTTCTCAATCCATATTTTTTTTCCTCTCTGAGATTTTCTGCTAAAAACTCATGGTGTTCAAGTATCCATAAAAGCCACCAGAATCTGAAGAACATAATTTGCTTGGTTTCTGTTTCCTAAAGAGCACAAACAATAACACAAGAAGTAGAGCAGCACGAGAACCACAAAACATTATTTGATATTACTTCAACAGGTTGTTTATCAGGATCTATTTCAAATTATAGTCCCCCAAAACAAGCTAATTTTATCTTCTTTTGGTAAGATTGTCTCCGAAATATGTAATCAATTCTAAACAAAGACATATGGAGTGACTTTAAAGCACAGTTGCACGCAGTTATAGCACACGACAAACTGAAGACAGATACTTCAGTTCTCTCTCACTGCCTGGTAGTGTTTGTAAACCCTGCTTTTCTTAGAAACCTTAACCTGGGCTGTACCTATGTAGATGCAGTGTGAGTTTAATGTAATTCATAGGGTGGGTTTTTTAAAAACTTTTTTTTTTTTTTTTTCTCCTCAGAGCTGACATGGAAAGAAGGAGACACAGAGCCAGACCATGGTTTCACTCTGTTCTCTTTACTTAAGAACTGAGGGTCATGGATACTTCTTTCTGTCGTATTTCCCCTGTCCTCAGCAGTCCTACAGAGAACAGTCATGGCTTCAGTGTGCCATCCAGGTATGGATGTACCTACTGTAGGACCACAGTGCTGACTTCAGGCTCAATAGGTACCTATTGATAAGGGGTTTTGTTTCTACTGGGATTAAAGCTGTTGGTCCTGAGCACACAGACACAGAGCACACAGACTGTTCGAGGAATGACAAGACAATCCTGCCTCACTGCAAGCTCTCCTCAGGTAGGCACAGCACCATAGTGAAAGGGCAGCTCAGTGACAAGAATGAATCTGCCAGTACTGAGCATCTCAAAGAAGCCCCTAATAGCCATGTCTGCAGGGTTTCTTAGCTCCTACTAGTTCAATACAGGAATTCTGGGGCCCACAAAACCCAGAGAGGATAGGGTGTACTTACCTTGATGTTCCTAAGCAAAAAGCTCTGCAGAAATGCAGGACGCTGCCTTAGGCTTGCTGGCAGCTGCGTTATCCTACCTGTCCTGAATGTTCTATAAAGAAAAGAAAAGCTGTTCTGCAGGGTCCTTTGGGAGTCGGTGTCATGTGTCAGGAGGGGCCAGCAAGCAGAGGCAAAGAGGAGGGAAAGAACAACAATCCTGGCTCCACCTTCTCGGCCCCATCCACTCCTCCTCAGGCTATGCACATGCATCTAGGTTTAGTCCCTCACAGCCCTTTCCACACATAAATCTTCCCCTATACTTGCACATGTATGGAAGAGGACACACTTTCCTGCATACCAGCCCAGTTTCTTCTGCCGTCACTACCACACACCTTTCACCTCTACACTTCTGCAAGGCCATACCAATACTTCTGGTGTGGGGCATTATGTTTGCAATATCATCACAGCAGTCCATGTCTCTATGATCCCTTTCAGACCTAAAAGAAATCTCCTTGAAATGAGGAATTTCTGTTATGTTGCACTAGAAAGATATTTACTGTCCCATGGACTGGGCGAAGGGAAATGTCAGTTGCAGGCGAGATTGCCTAGCATGAGGAGACACCTTTTCTGTTACAAATGAAAATGTTAAACTAGTAGCTCTTTTCCACAGAAATACCTATCTGTGGGCTTTTTTGTTTGCTTTTTTAGGCCGTCACTTTTCGCCACTATGTGTCCCGGCATAGAATGACGGAGCACCCCAGAAATTAATCC
>VWZI01023948.1:213761-239110 GCA_013396835.1 Psilopogon haemacephalus | reverse complement strand
AATCACCTCCCTCAACCTGCTGGCCACACTTCTCCCGATGCAGCCATGGATCTGGTTGGCTTTCTGGGCTGCAAGTGCACACTGCTGCCTAATCTTGAGCTTCTCCTCCACCAGCACTATCAAGTCCCTCTCCTCAGGGCTGTTCTCCAGCCACTCACTGCCCAGCCTGCATTTGTGCTTGGCATTGCCTCGACCCAGATGTTCCAGGGCAATTAAGTAGCAAGACATCCTAACCCTTCAGCTAAGGAGAATATTCCCCCTCCCTGCTAACTTGCTCTGCTTCTCCTCAGCTTTCTGCATTTTTAATTTAGAGCTCTGGAAACCTTCACAAAGCTATTTAACACAAGCTCTGCAGCCTGCTCCAGGCAGAAGGCAAGCGGCCGTAGAGAGCAAGAACAGCATTAGCTGCCCGAGACCACATGGTGGAGTAGATGTTTACGGAATAAGCACCTCACGGTGTACCGAGAGAATTTTAAACAGTCCAAGACGGTCAAAGATGTGTTTCTCCATTTTACTGAGTAAACATTGTTAAATAGGAATAAACACAATAGGATATTTAATGTTTTTTTTTCCCCTCAGAGCTGGTAAGAGGCGTTACAGGTGCACTCACATCCTCATCTGACATGGGGCAGACTCCTTTTTCTCTCATCTTCAGGATCTCTCTTTATTCTAGCATTTAGCTCTCCCTCACACACCCTCAGTAATTCCTGAAGCACTCCTGGAAGTAAAAGCCCACCCTGCAGTTAGGAGAATCATGCCCTGCCAATGTGCCTAGGATCTTGTCTTATACTCCATCATGAGTGTAGCTCATTCCTGTGCCTAGCATAAGGCTCAGCCCCTCCTGCATGCTTTCCTGCACCATGTCCCATCCACTTTTTCAGGGGACAGGATTTCTACATAAACATTGTTAAATAGGAATAAACACAAAAGGATATTTTTTTTTTTTTTTTTCCTTCTGGTGAACACACACATTCCTCAGAGCTGGTAAGAGGCATTACAGATGCACTCACATCCTCACCTGACATGGGGCAGACTCCTTTTTCTCTCATCTTCAGGACCTCTCTCTATTCTAGCATTTAACTCTCCCTTATACACCCTCAGTAATTCCAAAAGAACTCTTGGAAATAAAAGCCCATCCCACAGTTAGGATGTTGGCCATCCCACAATGTACTTCCCATTCTTCTTGGCAGGTGAAGCTGGCAATCTTTCCCAACTTACCCACCTCCAGGCAAGAGAGGAGTGTCATGTTCCCTGTAGAGCACCTCAAAAAGATGCTTTGCCTCTTACTCTCAGGCCTGTGCCACGCAGAAGCTGCAGTTAAAGGAGCTAACCTTAATGTCACAAAGTTAAATTGTGAAAAGTTTGGGTGTGCCACAGCCCCACAGGTGTGCTGGTTTGAACTAATTGGAGAATTTGAGTGAGAAATTAGACTATTGGCTGAGAGAGGAAAACAAAGGGTGTCACTTCACCCCAGAGCTTTACTGAGAAAGAAAAATAAAGAAAGTTGTTTTGAAAAGTGTAACCCAAACAGAGATAGACAGAAGGGTTCAGGCAGCTCTGGCTGTAGCTGCTCTTTGCATGGTTTCTTTTTCTCTCTGCCTTTTATAGCTGATTCTTGATAATTCTACTAAATTCTTTGCTACTACTAATCCCTCTGGCTGATCTACCTCAGCTTATCTACAGCATCAACAGGTGGTGAGATAAGATTGGGGAAGGGGGGAAAGGTTGTAGGGGGTGGTTGGTTACCCCACTTGGGGATTTTGATCTCTGGAAGGGCTGTGGTGTTTCTCTATTACCTTTTCATTGTATGTATCTGTAAATATCTGTTATACCTTGTGAATATCTCCTTGTATATTGTGCATTGCTGTAAATATAAAGCTTCATTTACCAACTTCCAGTGTTCTGAGTCCTAGCTGGGGTTTATATCAAAAGGTTTGGGGTGTTGGGGGGGGGGGCAGGTAACTGCAAAACCACCACAAGAGGCACATACAACCTTCATTCAGCCCTCACCCTGCCATTATTATGACACAGCTTTAACCACAGGTTGCTTTCCCACAGACCTTTAGTCTGTGCCCAGGATCAACACCGTTCATTAACGAGTGGCTTAATCGATATTTTGGCTTTTCCATATTGTTCAATAGGCAGCCCTAAGCTCCTGCTTACTGCATGCTACTCGAAGCCTGCACTGAGGAGAGAGCTGTTTAGTTCTCCATGGCTTTTCTAAAGTGCTCAGCACTGCAGGAGAGAACTGCTTTAGAAACACTGATGGGCTAATTTTCCCAACAGCACTGGTACAAGTGGGGATCACATTGTCCCCAATTCATAAAAGAGCAACTGGGACCAAGGGTGACTTACATAAGCCACCAGCTAATTTGGGTCGTTGCATCTGAGAGGCCAAGGACAGGAATTTTGTTTAAGAGGACTCAGCTCTATATAGCATGTTATGGGCTCAGCATCTGACTCACTTTGATTCCAGCTGAAGCTTCCTATAGTCAATGCTTCTCTAAATCTGACCCCAAAATGGCAAAGTGAATGGATAAAATATTAGGAACATCCAAGCTTGTGTAATTAGGACAGTGAGGTTCGCTTTAAGCAAAACTGAACTACTTCACCCTTGAACACTTCTGAAAGTAGTAGGAATAAGACACCTGTCTGTAGAAGGAATAATACCCAATTCCATTTTCTAAGGGAAGTTATCTGAGGGTTTGAGTGGAGAAGGGATGATGTGCAAGGTTGTTTTGTTCTATCAATGAACAAATATGTCTCCATTCCCTCTTTAAATTTCAAGGTCATCTGGTGGACTGGCTGTGTTACATGTGCTGTCTAATTAAAGAGAAAAGATTAACCTTATTCTATTAGATTGTTTCAGCACCTGCCAACAGACTACTCTAAATTAGAATCATAGAATCAGTCAGGGTTGGAAGGGAACACAAGGATCATCTAGTTCCAACCCCCCTGCCATGCCCAGGGACACCCTACCCTACATCAGGCTGCCCACAGCCTCATCCAGCCTGGCTGCAAACACCTCCAGGGAAGTGGCCCCAACTACCCCCCGGGCAACCCATTCCAGGCTCTCACCACTCTCATGCTCAATAACTTCCTCCTCGTGTCCAGTCTGAATCTCCACACCTCCAGCTTTGCTCCATTCCCCCTAGTCCTCTCACTCCCTGATAGCCTAAAAAATCCCTCCCCAGCTTTTCTGTAGGCCCACTTCAGATACTGCAGGGCCACAAGGAGGTCACCTGGGAGCCCCCTCTTCTCCAGACTCAACAGCCCCAACTCTTTCAGTCTGTCCTCATAGCAGATGTGCTGCAGCCCTCTGAGCATCCTCATGGCCCTTCTCTGGACACGCTGCAGCATGTTCACATCCCTCTTTTAATAGGGACTCCAGAACTGGATGCAATGCTCCAGATGGGGTCTCACCATGGCAGAGTAGAGAGGGAGAATCACCTCCTTCGACCTGCTGGCCACAATTACCAAGGAGACAACATGGCCGAAGTGGTTGAAAAGAAAAGCAAACAATCAAACCCCAACAAAAACCACCACCAACCCTAAAACCTAAACAAGCAAAACCAACAAACCAAAACCCACGCCATGAAAAATCAGAGCATTCCATCTTTGCAAAGTCCAATGGAAACTCTGACTACCATGCAGATGTGCTTGCCTTAATCACTGCTTTGATAAAATAACACACAATTTCCTAGCAGAAATAATAACCAGAGCCTTGCTTGTCATGTAACATCTCAGGAGATGGCAGGCAAGCTATTAAGCCCTGATCTGCTTCTGATTGCAATCAACTAAAAGCCCAGATTCCCTCAAGAGGTGTCAAATCAGGCTCAGGTCTTTTCCAATCACTTCAATTAAGGGGCAGAACTTCAGCGCCTGAGCTTTGCTGCCTGGTGTTGCCTCAGCCCAAACAACACAGTGATGAAGGAGCTGTTAGACATGATGGTGGTCTCTGTCCCACTGTAAGGGTTAGATATGAGTGTGAGATGGTACTTTTAAACATTAGCATAGTTTATTAATTTTGTTATTCAGAAAGAAGTCACTACCAACCTGTAGTTTTAATAATAATGGGCTCCTTGCACGGTCCTGAAAACCTTATACACAGTGACATAAACAGGGAGCCTGGAACACTCAAAAAACATAGCCAGGCTAGGACTCAGAAACATCTAGAAGTTAATAAATGAAGCTTTATATTTACAGCAATGCTCAATATACAAGCAGATATTTACAATCTATAACAGATATTTACAGATATATCCAGTGAAAGGGTATTACAAAACCACCACAGCCCTCCCAGAATGCAAAATCCCTAAGAGGGGTTTTCCAACCACCCCTATCACCCTTCTCCCCTTCCCCAATCTTATCTCACCATCAGTTGATGCAGCAGACAGGCAGAGGTAGATTGGCCAGGGGAGGGTTAAAAGTAGGAAAGAGTTTAGTGGAATTATTGAGAAATAGCTACAAAGGCAGAGACAAAGGAACCATGAAAGGAGAGCAGCAACAGCAAGAGAGGCCTGGAGCAGTCTGACTTATCTATATTTGGGTTACAACTCTTAAAACAATTTTTTTTCTTTCTTTCTCAGTAAAGCTGTGAGTGAAGTGACATCATCTGTTTTAATTTCTCAGCCTATAGTCTAATTTCTCACTCAAATCCTCCAATTAGTTCAAAGCAGCACACTTAGCTAACTTTTAAAGCCACTGGACTCATTTTCACAGTAGAGGACCTACTGGTTAAGAGGTTTATATGTATGTATGAAATACTTATGTGCTTGCCTGCATAAGGGAAAGAGGCTGAGCTTAGGGAGAGAGAGGCATTTAAAGCCCTTCTGTAAGCTAGCCAGGCTTGGGCTTTGCTCTTTGTCTGGCTCCCTGTGCACCTTTAGATTGATAGGAGATGAAGTACCACGAGAAAGAGTCCCAAGAGATAAGCAGCAACGTACAGATGTCAGAGAAATTGGAAGTTTGAGAGGAGTTTCTGGTGAGTTTGGGGGGTTTTGCTTGGAAAAAAAAAAAAAAAAAAGGCTGAGCAGACATGCCTGGCATGAGAAATCACTTTCTCCTGCCCTGGGATTTAGATTGCACACAGGAGAGTGCTGCAGTCATTTCAACCAAGGCTGTCACTTTCAGCGGGTCGAGCTCTACTAGGTTCAGCTGAAAACAGAGAGGAATTTAGAGATCACAGCACATAGCATCCTAAATCCTGTCCTACAGCACCAGAGAGGAAACACCATTTGACTTGTCTCCCTTAGTAAAAGGCCAATTAGGTCATGCTGCTTGTGCCTGCTTTGCATTTCATTTCATGGTGACCTTCAATCAAACTTGACAATAACATCAAAGATTTTCAGTTCCTTTAAGTCCTATGTACCCAGGCACTTAGGCAGAAGAAGAGGGAGATCCCATGACCATGAACATCTCCACTGAAAAGACTATATCAGGAAGCAAATCTTTATTAGGCAACAGAGAATCCACATGGCAAAAAGTCCTCCCATGTTATGACTTTTTAAGCATGGAGACCTTCAAAACTTGACTGAAAAACCCCAAAGTAGCCCCCCATAAGAGTAACAGTAGCCTTGCTTTCAGAAGGGACTTGGGCTCAAGAGCTCGAGAGGTCTACATTAATTTCTTTTCCCTATAAATCTATGACAGTCTATGATGCTATGAACATCTCCACTGAAAAGATTATATAAGGAAGCAAATATTTATTAGGGTACAGAGAATCCACATGGCAAAAAATCCTCCCATGTTATGACTTTTTAAGCATGGAGATCTTCAAAATTGACTGGAAAACCCCAAAGTAGCTCACATAAGAGTGACGGTAGTGTTGCTTTGAGAAGAGACTTGGACTGAAGAGCTCAAGAGGTCTAAATTATTTTTTTCCCTTATAAATCTATGACAGTCTATGATGCTATGAACATCTCAACTGAAAAGATTATATAAGGAAGCAAATCTAGATTAGGCAAACAGAGAATCCATGTGGCAAAAAATCCTCCCATATTATGACCTTTTAAGCATGAAGAACTTCAAAACTTTACTGAAAACCCCAAAATAGCCCACATAAGAGTGACAGTAGCCTTCCTTTGGAATGAGACTTGGACTGATTCGCTTGAGAGGTCATAGAATCACAGAATCAGTCAGGGTTGGAAGGGACCACAAGGATCATCCAGTTCCAATCCCCCTGCCATGGGCAGGGACGCCCTACACTAGATCAGGCTGGCCACAGCCTCATCCATCCTTGCCTTAAACACTTCCACTGATGTGGCCACAACCACCCCTGGGCAACCCTTTCCAGGGCCTCACCACTCTCACGCTGAACAATTTCCTCTTCACATCCAATCTGAATCTCCCCACCTCCAGCTTTCCCCATTTCCCCTAGTCCTGTCACTGCCTGATAGTCTCAAAACTTCCTCCCCAGCTTTTCTACAGTAGGTCTACAGTAATTTCTTTTCCCTATAAATGTTTTAATTACAGGGAAAATTTCAGCTGCTGTTTGTACCTGAGTAGGCACCAGAGAACCTAGATGCAGGACAGAAGACTTCAAGGGCTCATGGAATTACTTTTTTNTTGTTTTGGTTTTTTTTTTTTTTTTTTTTTTTTTTTTTTTTTTTTGTGTATGCATATTTACAGGCTCACACAGTTCAGCACCCTGGAGATAATATCCTATAGCAAAAAAAAAAAAAAAAACCAAAAAACCTGTACAATGAATGAGAACATATATAAGTGCGAAGTGGAGGAGCAAACAGATTTCAATTTCAAGCTTGCATGGCTTAGCATAAACAAACATGAAATAATTCGTCCTCAGAATGCAGAGGTGGGAGGGGGATACTGATAGCATCCTCTAGGCACACAGAGACCCTGAGAACTGGGGAGCCTGGACTGGAAAAGCATATTAAAAACCTGTTTAAAGAAGAAGGAAGTTAGAAGCAAAGATGAAGCTGGCCTGACCTCATCTTCAACACTGCCTTCAGTTTTGGGCTCCCTAGTTAAAGAGGGACAGGGATCGGCTGGAAAAGATCCAGCAGAGGGCTACAAGGGTGATAAGGGGACTGGAGCACTGCCTCATGAGGAGAGGCTGAGGGACCTGGGACTTCTTAGTCTGAAGAAGAGAAGACTGAGAGGGAATTGAATAAATCCCCTGGGGCTGGGGGTCAGGAGTAGGGGGGACAGGCTCTGCTCACTTGTTGCCTGGGATAGGCCAAGGAGCAATGGATGGAAGCTGCAGCACAGGAGGTTCCAGCTCAACACAAGGGGGAACTTCTTGACTGGAAGGGTCCCAAAGCACTGGCACAGGCTGCCCAGAGAGCTTATGGAGTCTCCTTCACTGGACCCTTTCAAGACCTGTCTGGATGCATTCCTGTGTGACTTGGGCTAGATTGGTCCTGTTCTGGCAGGGTGGTTGGACTCGACGACCTCTGGGTCCCTTTCAACCCCCGACATCTTGTGGTCCACTGAGGCTGTAACATCAATTACCTTCACACACTGCTACCCCTCAGATTGTCAAAAACAAGCACCTCTGCCAAATGCTGCTTTTCTCCTTAATGAAGACAACCTTTAAAAATCTCAGTTAAAATTTGAAATGGGTGAACAGAGTATGGAAAAAGAAGAGCAGTCTAAGAGCTTTCTGGAGAAAGCCACAGAAAGAACTCCTAAAGGACTCACACTGAGCTAAAACTCTTTATGAGCCTGCAAAGTCTGTTTGAATCTTCCCCTCTTACCTTCAATCTCATATTCAGGCTGGTGTGGAATTGAAATGCAAACTGCTCAGCTGAGCTGGGGTCTCATTTCTCCATATTTTAGTTGACAGGCAGTGCAGTGATCTTGTAGTGATTACAAAGTGATTAGGTAAGACAGAAAACTACTCAACAGTCAGGATATCTGCTTTGTTCAATTGAAGACCAAGGGCTGAGTGGTGTGGTTTCCACTGCAGACTGATTTAGTTTTATTGAGTTTGGTACTTAGTTCTCCCAACTCAAGTATTTCAGTGGCTGATTCTCCTTCTTTGCCCCTGATAGAAAAGAAAGAAAGAAAGAAAAAAAAAAAAAGAAAACAAGAAAAAAAGGAAGAAAAAATAGAAAGAAAAAAGAAAAAGAAGAAAAGGAAGAAGAAAGGGAAGAAGAAAGGGAAGAAGAAAGGGAAGAAGAAAGGGAAGAAGAAAGGGAAGAGGAAAGGGAAGAGGAAAGGGAAGAGGAAAGGGAAGAGGAAAGGGAAGAAGAAAGGGAAGAAGAAAAGGAAGAAGGAAGAAAAAGGGAAGAAAAAGGGAAGAAAAAAAGGGAAGGAAAAAAGGAAGAAAAAAAGGAAGTGAGAAAGGATGAAAAAAAAGGAAGAGGAGAGGAAGAGGCAAAGAAGAGGCAAGGCAAAAAGAAAGGAGGGAAGGAGGGAAGGAGGGAAGGAAAGAGAAAGGCAATTAGTACCTGAAGAAAAGCTGGGGCTATCAGGTAGTGCCAGGACTAGGGGGAATGGAGCAAAGCTGGAGCTGGGGAGATTCAGACTGGATGTAAGGAGGAAGTTGTTGAGCATGAGAGTGGTGAGAGCCTGGAATGGGTTGCTCAGGGGGGTGGTTGGGACCACATCCCTGGAGGTGTTTGCAGCCAGGCTGGAGGAGGCTGTGGGCAGCCTGATCTAGAGTAGAGTGTCCCTGGGCATGGCAGGGGGGTTGAAACTAGATGATCCTTGTATTCCCTTCCAAACCTGACGGATTCTGTGATTCTATGAACTTGTTTGCAAGGCTCATGGAGTAGCATTAATGGAGGCTTGTAGAGAAAAAGGAAATTCACTGCCTTCAAAATCAGCCCATTCCTTCTGCATTGGCTTGACCTGCATGACTGCCAAGAGCACTGTGATGACCCCCATCTGGTACTCACAGAAGTAATGAAATAAAACAAACTTTGAGAATAGCGAAATAGGTCACTATGACCATGCAGGTGCCTGGGAAAAAAAAAAAATAGATAAAAATTGAAGTTCACAAAATTAAGTGGTTCACCTGTAATGGAAGCACATGGAAAGAATAGTTTCATGACCAGGAAAAGAGGAGATGAAAATTACTTTCTTTGCTTCAAAAGAAAATTTTATTGAAGCCCAGGAGAGAAGAAGAGGAGCAAAGAATAAAACAAAACAAAACAGCCCAGAAGAGCTCTGAAAATCCAATCTCTCCCATCAGCCTCTGGAAAATGGATAACCTATGTGTGGTATGATTGAATTTCTCTGTTTCATCACCCTAGTGGTAGCATCCTGTATGAAACTCTGGTTTATGAATTGAGTTTTGAGAGGGACCTGAGAGAGCAGGAGTTATACCAATCTAATCAGGATGTGACAAACACATGCATCAAAAACGTTGCATTGTCAAGATCCAGAAGCCACTTAATTCCAGAAAGATTTTAAAGCTCAGAAAGCAGTTCCGACAACAGGATTGGAAGTGATGGGAAGGAAAATAAACATGCAGGAGGAGAAAGATATCACAATGTTTTGTTTTTTAAGCATCCTTTCAAAAATTAGGCCATCTGCTTGTGTAGCTTTTAATTAACTTCCCTGCTCTGTTTGAATAAAGGACAGAGGAGGGCCACGAAGATGATCAGAGGGCTGGAGCAGCTCTGCTATGAGGACAGGCTGATAGAGTTGGGGCTTTTCAGCCTGGAGAAGAGAAGACTTCCAGGAGACCTTATAGTAACTTTCCAGTATCTGAAGGGGACCTAGAGGAGGGCTGGGGAGGGACTATTCACAAGGTTTTGTAATGACAGGACAAGGGGGAATGGGTTCAAACTGGCAAAGGGGAGATTTAAATGGGATGTTAGCAGGAAGTTCTTCACAGTGAGGGTGGTGAGACACTGGCACAGGTTGCGCAGGGAGGTTGTGGCTGCTCCCTCCCTGGAGGTGTTCAAGGCCAGGCTGGATGAGGTCTTGAGCATCCTGATCTAGTAGCAGGTGTCCCTGCCTATGGCACAGGGCGGGTTGGAACTGGATGATCTTTGAGGTCTCTGCCAACCTAAACCATTCTATGATTCTATGACAGGCTGAGAGAGTTGGGGCTTTTCAGCCTGGAAAAGAGAAGGCTTCCAGGAGACCTTAGAGTGGCCTGCACACAGTACTCCAAGTGGGGTCTGACAAGAGCCACTGGGCAGCCACTTGAAACTGTGCATCTCAGAGGTAGAATTTTTACCTCTTTTTCTTTCCTGTTTGTAACATCCTCAAGTGTCACAGTAGCTGCCTGAAAAGAGCTCCAGCTAAAGAGACAGCTTTAAAGCAACAGGTGAAAGGAAAATTTCTAAGCAAGCTGCTATCTTGTTTGTCACACAAATGGGCAACCCATATGTTAGTTCCAGAGGCAAAAATAATGTTGTTCTAAGAAACTGCACATGAAGAAAAAAAATATGAAGAAACATTTGTCTGTAGGAGAAGGGAGGGGGCAAACATTTAAACGCATCTAGAAAAGTTCAAGTGGCAGTCAAGAAGAAAGAACAAACATGTGACATCCTCATCACTCTGGCTATCATCATCACCTCCAGCACCTTGCTCTCTCCACCCTCAGAGGGATCCTCATGTTGTCAGCAGGGCAAGGGAGGGGATTCTCTCCCTTTACTCTGCTCTCATCACACCCCATCTGGAGTACTGTGTGCAGTTCTGGAGCCCCCAGCACAAGAAGGACATGGAACTGTTGGAGCCAGTCCAGAGGAGGCCACAAAGATGTTCAGAGGGCTGCAGCAGCTCTGCTATGAGGACAGGCTGAGACAGTTGGGGCTTTTCAGCGTGGAGAAGAGAAGGCTTCCAGGAGACCTTAGAGTAGCCTTCCTATATTTGAAGGGGGCCTTCAGGAGGGCTGGGGAGGGACTATTGACAAGGTCTTTTAATGAAGGGCGAGGAGTAATGGGTTTAAGCCGGCAGAGGGGAGAGGGCAGGGGAGGGACTATTCACCAGGTCTGGTAATGACAGGATGAGGAGTAATGTGTTTAAACTGGCAGAGGAGAGATTCAAACTGGATGTTAGGAGGAAGTTCTTTCCTGTGAGGGTGGTGAGACACTGGCACAGGTTGCCCAGGGAGGCTGTGGCTGCTCCCTCCCTGGAGGTGTTCAAGGCCAGGTTGGATGAGACCTTGAGCGACCTGTTCTAGTGGGAGGTGTCCCTGCCTGTGGGACAGGGGGGTTGGAACTCGATGATCTTTGAGGTCCCTTCCAACCTAAACCATTCTATGATTCTATAACCCGTTGATTCTATAACCTGTGATTAGGGAGGGAAATGTTGCAATCGGACATTACGATTCCATGCTGCTCTGTTGCCTTCTAGAACTAAAGATTGTGTAGCTCAAGAGTTGTATCAAACCACCTAAAATGCAGACATCTACAGCATGAATTTTCCTGATGTTCTTGGAGAAACTCACTAAGACTAATGAAATGCCCTCCAGTGAGGCAGGTGCGTAGCATTAGTCTCACTTTGCAACTAAGACGACAGAGACACAGAGGGGGATTGAGTGAATCATCCTAGATCATTCTGGATGTGTTTGGCAGAGACATAAATAGAAGCCAGGAATTTGCAAGAGAAAAAAAAAAAAAAAAAAAAAAAAAGTAAATAAATCATCTCCCTTCCTGGAAGATGTGGCAAAACATTTAATGAATTATAACTCTGTGCATCCTTCCATGGTTTACAGCCAGGAAATAAAGGATGATTCTTCTGAGCAAGGACGTTCCCACAAAGTCCTGGCTGAACTCTGACCTTCAGCCATAAGTAATGTGTGGAGAATCACATATCACCCCAAGAATTTCATAGAATCATAGAATGGTGTAGGCTGGAAGGGACCTCAAAGGTCATCTAGTTCCAACCTCCTCACCATAGGCAGGGACACCTCCCACTGGAACATTAATTTCATTTGAATGTTTAAGATCCAAGATAATGGTGTAAAGATTTGAGTTGTCTTAGCAAGGCTTATTCATCTCAACAGAACTCCAGTAGCAGATTTACTCATAGTCTGTCATGGATCCAGAGGAGGCCACCAAGATGCTCAGAGGGCTGCAGCAGCTCTGCTATGAGGACAGGCTATGAGAGTTGGGGCTCTGCAGCCTGGAGAAGAGAAGGCTTCCAGGAGACCTTATAGTATCCTACCAGTATCTGAAGGGGGCCTACAGGAGGGCTGGGGAGGGACTATTGACAAAGTCTTGTAATGACAGGACAAGGGGGAATGGTTTTACACTGGCAGAGGGGAGATTTAAACAAGATTTTAGGAAGTTCTTTCCAGTGAGGTTGTTGAGAGATTGGAACAGGTTGCCCAGGGAGGTTGTGGTTGCTCCCTCCCTGAAGGTGTTCAAGGCCAGGTTGGACGAGGCCTTAAGCAACCTGTTGCAGTGGGAGGTGTCCCTGCCTAGGGCATAGTGGGGGTGGAACTGGATGATCTTTGAGGACCCTTCCGACCTAAACCATTCTATGATTCTAAAATGAGGCAAACAACTTTAGCCAAGATAAAACCAAATTAGTGTTCATAGTTTCCCAGCATGGCAGAACAGCTTAACTGTTGTATAAGGGAGAGGAATAGAATAGAATAGAATAGAATAGAATAGAATAGAATAAGCCAGGTTGGAAGAGATCTCCAAGATCATCCAGTCCAACCTATTACCTAGACCTATCCAACAGTACTAAGAGAGCTCTGCTTGAGCAAAGCAGGTAACTCTGCACTCCTGAGGATGCAGTATTCAAGCCTAACTGGAGACCATACTATTTAGGCTAAAACATATGTTTTCTTTTTACTTTTCTTGACAGTTTTGACAACATGACTATGAGTTGGAGGGTCAGAGAAGGATGTGAAGCAGAAAAGGCTAATTACCAACTTCTTTTCTCCTTCAGAAACAGTCAAAATTGCTTCCCAGGAATGAACAATACATGAGCATACCACTGGAAACTAAATGGTGGCTTATCTGAGGAAATCAGCACAGTAATTGGAACAATTCACAGACAAATTTGTCTCCAGATACAGAATAGAATAAGCCAGGTTGGAAGAGACCTCCAAGTTCATCCAGTCCAACCTAGCACCCAGCCATAGCCAATGGCGCTAAGTGCCCCATCCAGTCTTTCCTTGAACACCTCCAGGGATGGTGACTTCACCACCTCCCTGGGCAGCCCATTCCAATGCCAATCACTCTCTCTGGCAAGAACTTCCTCTTAATATCCAGCCTATACCTCCCCTGGTACAACTTGAGACTGTGTCCCCTCCTTCTGTTGCTGGTTGCCTGGGAGAAGATACTGACCCCAACTAGCTACAACCTCATTTCAGGTAGTTGTAGACAGCAATGAGGACTCCCCTGAGCCTCCTTTTCTCTAGGTTGAACACTCCCAGCTCCTCTCACAGGGCTGTGCTCCAGGACCCTCACCACCTCCATTACCCTTCTCTGGACACTTTCCAGCACCTCATCATCTCTCTTGAATGGAAGGGCCCAGAGCTGCACAGAGCAATGTGCTCCTAACTCTTCTGCCCTCTCTTCCCCTTGAATTATAAATCAGGACTTCAATTTGTCAACCCTGGCATTCCCCCACCCTGGTGCAAAACATGTTCTGCAGCCCTCTCTGTAGCTGTACTGCTCAGCAACCCAGGATCATTAACCTGGCTCATAGTTTGCCCAAACTGAAAGAGGAAAAAAAGAAAAGAAGTAAAACCTCAGAGTCCTACTGCAAACAGGGGCATTGGGCTTTTATTAATCCTCACAAGAAAGGCGATTTTGAGGAAAAAAAAAAAAAAAAAGTCTGACATCACAAAATCTCTTTATCCCTGTTTGCTTCTTTCTCCACTGTGCCCTGCTGCTTGCTCTAATATTTGAGCAGATGACAAGAACTTTTGAAGAGAAACTTTTTTTTTTTTTTTTTAATTTTAAACTGAAGGGATCAAAGGGAATACCACAGAGAGCAGCAACAAGCCTAGACAAAAGTGAATGTACACTTCAAATAAGAGTAGCCAGAAAACAAAAGGCGTTCAAGAGCGGCCAGAGGTTACTGTGTCGCTGTTTATGGCACACCCAGAACAGGAGCAATCACAAAGTTTGACTTCTGGATCTGTTTCTAGATAGTGACTGAGGCAGCTGAGGATGGTTAGTTTGGGGAAGAGGAGGCTGAGGGAAGACCTCATTGCTGTCGACAACTACCTGAAGGTACATTGTGGAGAGGCTGCTGCTGGCCTCCTCTCAAAGATGATTGGAAAAAGAATGAGGGAGAATGGCCTCAAGCTGAGGCTGGGAAGGTTTAGGTTGGACATTGGAAAAGGTTTTTCATGGAGAGAGTGGTCAGGGACTGGAATGAGCTGCCCAGGGAAGGTGGTGGAGTCACCCAGTCAGGATGTGCTTAAGGGCTGTTTGGATACAGGCTATGGTTTATAGAATCATAGAATGGTTTAAGGTGAATCTTGTAGAGTAGGGTTCTAGGTTGGACTTGGTGATCCTGAGGGGCTTTGCCAACCTGCAAGTTTCTGTGATTCTGTCATCCAAACTCAGGCCACAAATGTAGTCATTTCCATCATGGCATGAATAGTTCAGGAGGTTCAGTCGGGAGAGAAGAAGGCTTCAAAGTGACCTTCTTGTGGACTTTCAGTATATTAAGGGGGCCCACAAGAAAGCTGGGGAGAGACTTTCTAGGATTTCAGGTAGTGATAAGACATGGGGGAATGGAGCAAAGTTAGAAGTGGGTAGATTCAGACTGGACATTAGGAAGAAGTTCTTCAGCATGAGGGCGATGAGAGCCTGGAAGGGGTTGCCCAGCAGGGTGGTTGGGGCCACATCCCTGGAGGTGTTTAAGGCCAGGCTGGATGAGGCTCTAAACAGCCTGCTCTAGTGTGAGGTGTCCCTGCCCATGGCAGGGAGGTTGGAACTAGATGATCATTCTGGTCTCTTCCACACCTGACTGATTCTATGATTCTATTCTTAGGCAAATACATGAGAAATGGGTAATTGTATTTGAAAATGCCTCAGAATTGCTAGAAAGACAGATAGAAGGAGGAAGCCATAGGCAAAGAAAAACCAAAAAATCAAACCACAAAATACTAAAAATTTTGAGACCAGCATATCAATGCTAGAATTTGGCACTAATTTGTCACAAATAAGATAATGAATGGGGTAGATGATCTTGAAGGTCCCTTCCAACCCAACCCATTCTATGAATCCCTTCTAAACTGTCGGGTTAGTCTTCTGTAGTAATTCTCATGGTCTCAGAAAACACTTCAGTGCTAATGAGGAATCAGGCTGGCCATTTGTGTATGGTTAGTAAGCCAGAAGTAGAGTCTAGTTAGTGAAAGTAGCAATCTAGTATTATTAAAAACTCCAAAATATTCCAGTGGGGTAGATCTGCAGTCAATGTAAATTGCTACAACTCTGCTGGTAACTATGCATGGATATCAGTAAATTGATGGCAGCTGGAAAGCAGATCTTCTGAGTCACATCAAACAGCTTAAGAAAGCAAAATAAATCTCACTCTAACCTCAGTCATAGAATCATAGAATTATGGAATGGTCGAGGTTGGAAGAGACCTTAAAGATCATCCAGTTCCAACCCCCCGCCACAGGCAGGGACACCTCCCACTAGAACAGGTCGCTCAAGACCTCATCCAGCCTGGCCTTGAACACATCCAGGGAGGCAGCAGACACAACCTCCCTGGGCAACCGGTTCCAGTGCCTCACAACCCGCACTGTGAAGAACTTCTTCCTAACAACCCCTCAACTCCTACAACTTAACAGGGTTAGAGGAATCTGTCCAGCTGGCAGATTAGCTCACTTACTGCAGATGATACAAACCACTCTCTGGGAATACCCCACTGACCTCAGGCAGTTCTAAGCCACCAGACTAGAGCAAATGACTCACTTTCAGATGGATAAGAGCTAAGTGAAATTAATCCAACTGGTATAATTTAAGAAGTTATTTGATGCGCAGGAGGTGTTGCACCTACTAAACAAAGTCCAGAATCTATAGAGCAAGATCTGACAATGTAGAGGGGTTGGTGGAGACCTGGAGGTGTTCAAGAAAAGACTGGATGAAGCCTTTAGTGACATTGGCTAGGGCTGGGTGGTAGATTAGACTGGATGAGCTTGAAGGTATCTTCCAACCTGGCTTATTCTATTCTATTCTATTCTATTCTATTCTATTCTATTCTATTCTATTCTATTCTATTCTATTCTATTCTATTCTATTCTATTCTATCCCGTTCCATGCCATTCCGTTCCATTCCATTCCATTCCGCTCCATTCCATTCCATTCTATTCTATTCCATTCTATTCTATTCTATTCTATTCTATTCTATTCTATTCTATTCTATTCTATTCTATTCTATTCTATTCTATTCCATTCTGTTCCATTCCATTCCAAAGGTAGTAACCCCTAACAGGGTACAAAACGTCCTTCATGTTTTCCAAACATAGTCTAAAACAAGGGAAACTTTGTCCTCGAGCAGTTTTAAATCAAGTTTCACAGTCCACAGAAGTGCATGATTTTGGTTGTGGTTCTTTTTTTTTTTTTTTCCTACTAAGTTTTCCAAATGGAGCAGCCAAACCTTTGAAACTCTCCCATGGCTCATTTGTAGGCATCTCACTGCATCGCAGTGAGAGTGGATGAGAGGGATAATTGAAAATGGGACACGTGGGCATCAAAACAAGCTAAATGACCCCCTCCTTTCTCTTTTTTTGCTTTTTTTTCTTCTGGTTCAGGCTTCTAACTGAAATCCCAGGCTGTCTCCTAACTGCTGCTCAGAGCTGTCACAGAGAAGGCACAGAGCACTTAAACGACTGACTGACCTATTTCCATCCTTGTCTCTGCTGCTGCATCTCAAGCCTTTGTTCTGAATTCCACACACATACAACACACACACACACGTCCACAGCAATTTCCCCCTATACTCCCAAGAGGAACTACTTCCAAAGCCTAACCTCAGCTCCAAAAGGAGCTCTCGGTTGCTTCCTGAACAGCTGTCAACCTCATGGTCTCTGTGCCCTTCTTAATTAGGTTAACTTTGGGAAGACAAGGAGAGCTTTGACTGGCTGACTTATCTTCTCTTGCATTAGTTCTGTTCTCCATTGGATGCTGCTCTATATCCAAGCAATTTGCACACAAGCATATTTTCATCCCTCTCAAAAATGCCAATGCAAAAAATACCTCTGCACAGTGAACAAACCCGAAGTCATAGAATCATGGAATGGTTTCGGTTGGAAGTGACCTCAAAAATCATCCAGTTCCACCCCCCCCTCCCCATGCCCTAGGCAGGGACATCTCCCACTAGAACAAGTCCTTCAAGGCCTCATCTAACCTGGCCTTGAACAACTCCAGGGAGGGAGAAGCCACAATCTTCCTGGGCAACCTGTTGCAGTGTCTCACCACTCTCACTGGAAAGAACTTCCTCCTAACATCCCATTTAAATCTCCCCTCTGCCAGTTTAAACCCATAACGCCTCATCCTGTCACTACAAGGAACACAGAATCTTCTAATCAGTAAGGGTTAGAAGGGACCACAAGGATCATTNGCCTAAAAAGTCCCTCCCCAGCTTTTCTGTAGGTCCCCTTCAGATCGTGGAAGGCCACAAGAAGGTCACCTGGGAGCCTCCTCTTCTCCAGACTCAACAGCCCCAACTCTTTCAGTCTGTCCTCATAGCAGAGGTGCTGCAGCCCTCTGAGCGTCCTCAGTCTGTCCTCCCCAGCCTTCCTGTAAGCTCCTTTCAGATATTGGAAGACAATATAAGGATAGGCTGAGGGAGTTGGGCCTTTTCAGACTGGACAAGAGAAGGCTTCAAGAAGACCTTATAGTAGCCTTCCAGTATCTGAAGGGGGCCTACAGGAGGGCTGGGGATGGAATATTGACAAGGTCTTGTAATGACAGGATGAGGAGTAATGGGTTCAAATTGGCAGAGGGGAGATTTGAACGGGATGTTAGGAGGAAGTTCTTCACAGTGAGGGTGTTCAGACACTAGAACAGGTTGCTCAGGGAGGTTGTGGCTGCTCCCTCCCTGGAGGTGTTGAAGGTCAGGCTGGATGAGGTCTTGAGCGTCCTGATCTAGTGGGAGGTGTCCCTGCCTATGGCACAGGGGGGCTGGAACTGGATGATCTTTGAGGTCTCTTCCAACCTAAACCATTCTATGATTCTATGGTTTCAGAGAAGAGAAGGCTTCCAGGAGAACCCCCATTCACAGAATATTTATCTAGACCTTTTTCAGACAGAATACAGAAGTAAAAGTCTGAGATAGATTAACTGTTCAAAATATTATGGCTGGCCAAGTCAAGAAAGCTGCCATCGTTTCCTGTTCCACCTTCAAGATGAAAAAAGGGACTTCACTGGATTCTTCCAAGGTAGCAGTCATTTAATTTCCACAGGAATTTATGCATCCTCAACTGTGTTGTTGCTGTTAACGAGAGCTGACAGTTAAATGCATTTCATTAACAGAAGGTGGAATGAGAATGACAAGACTTTAGCAGCTCAGATCTGTAATTGAAAAGGTGACCAACGTAAAGAGTAAGAAGTGCCTGCTAGGCTTGCACTTGCCTCTCACTCACACCAATAACAGCAAATCTCCTGAATGTGATCTGTCTTTCTTTTACACTGCTTAGCAAAGCAGCAGCAAGATGGAGATGTCAAGAGCAAAACTACGCTAACCTGAGTCCCTCCTTTCATGTCAACTGCAGGAGTAAAAGCAAACCCTACTGGAAGGACTGAAAACAAAACAAAAAAACCAAAAAAAAACCCAAAACATTTTAGCAGCTGAAAATGGACAGAAGAATAGCAAAGGCACAGCAGAAATTAAAGGAGATAGACTGGCAGTTTGTCAATTGATTCATTTCAGTTCCTGGAAGAGCAGACAGGAGATCTATCCAAGGACAACTGCCCAGGTACAAAATTTGCTGGGAGTGCTTGCATGGAATAGATATTCCCACTGTGTGCCCTCCTCTGTAGGAAGCACTGCCAAAAAGATTGACTGGGCCTTGAATGCCTGTGGATTTCCAAAACCTGAAAACCTGAGGAGGAGATCTGCCTCAAGATCCACAAAATGACAACTTAATGCAGGTGTAAAACAATAGGTAGAACCATAACACTGCACAGCTGCAATACAAAAACAACAATCCTAGTGCTAGAATTCAAATGATGCCTTGACTGAGAGCAGAGTTTTGCCCAAGATGCAAAGAGCAGGAGATGAGAAGAACATCTAAGAGTAATCTATTCTGAGGGAGCACACCTTTTGATGCTACCTTCCTTTGCAGATGTATTTTGTTACTGAAAGCTCTCTCCCTGTCAACTCGTGAGAGGGCAGGGATGCCATCCAGAGGGAGGTGGACAGGCTGAAGAGATGGGCCCAAGCTGGACTTGTTGAGTTTCATGAGGTTAAGTGTAAGGTCCTGCACCTGGATGGGGAAGGGCGGACAGCAGCCTTGAGGAACAAGACCTGGCAGTCTGGGTTGGTGAAAAGCTCAGCATGAACCTGCAGTGTGAGTACAGCCCAGACAGCAACCATGTGCTGGGCTGCAGCAAGAGAAGTTTTGCCAGCAGGGCAAGGGAGGGGATTCTGCCCCTTTATTCTGCTCTTGTCAGACCCCACCTGCAGTACTGTGTGCAGTTCTGCAGCCCCCAGCACAGGAAGGACATAGAACCAGTCCAGAGGAGGCCATGAAGATGCTCAGAGGGCTGCAGCAGCTCTGTTAAAAGGACAGGCTGAGAGAATTTGGGCTCTTCAGCCTGGAGAAGAGAAGGCTTCCAGAAGACCTTATAGTAGCCTTCCAGTATCTGAAGGGTGGGGAGGGAGTGGGTTATAGGAAGGCTGGGGAGGGACTATTGACAAGGTCTTGTAATGAGGAGGAATGGGTTTAAACTGGCAGAGGGGAGATTTAAACAGGATGTTAGAAGGAACTCCTTTACAGTGAGGGTGGTGAGACACTGGAAAGAATTGCCCAGGGAGGTTGTGGCTGGTCCCTCCTTGGAGATGTTCAAGGCCAGGCTGGATGAGGTCTTGAGCAACCTGATCTAGTGGGAGGTGTCCCTGCCTATGGCACAGGGAGGCTGGAACTGGATGATCTTTGAGGTCCCTTCCAACCTAAACCAGACTATGATTCTATACTGTCAGTTGACACACAAAGGTTACTGACCATGATTCTACAGGTAGTTATTGTGTTTCATGCCACCAGCCAGAGGGGGTAGGAGTGTGTGTGGACAAGACACATAAGAAAGAAGGAAAAAAAAGCCTACCACCATTCATTCTATTATATTTAGTACCCTGCCTTCATGTGTTATAATGGCTTGGTTGATTGCCTTGTCCACCTGCACAGCCACATCCTCTTGGTTCTGAAAGTGCTTGTGGGAAGTGAGGATCATTTATGATGTACTTGTAGCTAGCATGAGAGGATTGTAGCCGTCTCAATGCACTATCAAGAGATAATGTGTTCGAGGTCCTTTTAGTTGAAATTAATACACACCATTTATTATCAACAGCACAAAACCTGTCCAGTCTGAGAGGCTTTCCTCATCTCTGTCACATCCTTCTTTCAAGTTTTGACATTCCCAGAGAAATACACAACCCTACCATAAGCCTTTCCACAGTGCAGCTCAACTCACTGACCAGAACACAGCTCAGACCACTCTAGGAATAGGGACTGGTCTTGTTTACAAGAAAACTCCATTCTCTCACCCAGCTATTACAGGATCAAAGGATGTGAGGTGTTGGAAAGGACCCAATGAGATCATCAGGTTCTACCCTCCTGCCAGCGCAGGACCACACAATCTAGCTCAGGTCACACAGGAACACATCCAGACAGGGCTTGAAAGTCTCCAGAGGAGACTCCACAATCTCTCTGGGGAGCCCCTTACAATGAGGGTCACAGAGCACTAGAAAGGATCCAAAAATATTATTCAGTCCAATCCCCCTATCAGAGCAGGACCATACAATCTAGCACAGGTCAAATAGGAACACATCCAGATAGGGCTTGAAAGATTCCAGAGAAAGAGACTCCACAACCTCTCTGGGGAGCCTCTTACAGTGAGGGTCACAGAACACTGGAAAGGACCCAAAAAAATTATTCAGTCCAATCCCTCTACCACAGCAGGACCATACAATCTAGCTCAGGTCACATAGGAACACATCCAGATAGGGCTTGAAAGTTTCCAGAGAAGGAGACTCCACAACCTCTCTGGGGAAACCAGCTCCAATGGTCTGTGATCCTTCCAGTCAAGAAGTTCCCCCTTGAGTTGAGCTGGAACCTCCTGTGCTGCAGCTCCCATCCCTTGGTCCTTGCCCTATCGCAGTGCTCTGGTCCCCTTATCATCCTTGTAGCCCTCTCTTGGACTCTCTCAAGCAGATCCTGTCGCTCTTAAACTGAGGAGTCTTCCTTTCTTCTGTTACCTTCCTTTCTTCCCCTGGGCATGGTGCAGAGGCACCCGAGTGAGGTTTAGGCTTTTCCTAGATGCAACAAAGCTGGCAGACTCCCATGATAACCACAGAAGTAGCCTTGGGGTGTTGGAAAGCTCCAGTCTTTCTTTTTTTGCAAGCGTTTGGATGCCTGAATGGCAGTGCTGGAAAGGAGGGGGCAGCTAAGCCCACCCCTCATCAGCACAGCAGCACCCCAGCCTTATTAGAAACCCAGCTGTCCCCTGCAAACTGGAGGCAGGATTTACTGCTCCTATTTCTGTTAAAGAGACAGATGAAACTCCCCTTCCCCATCCATTACCATCGCATCATCTATACAATTCATCAGCTCGGTGGCTGTGGCAGGAGAGAGCATCAGCATTCAGAGCACATGCAGCACGCAAGGCAGCAGGTTTATGATCTGCACAACCTGAAATAAGCACTTCCCTTCCCTGGGGACCTGGGTTAACACCGACTAGCAGCACGTTAAGTCGCATCTACTCCTATTAATATACATCCTTCCCAGCCTGGGAGGAGGAAAAAGAGGCAGAATATCTGTCCCTCTCACTCTGACAGAGAAGGATAATGGTTTTTTTTGGGAGGTTTTTTGTTTGGTTGGTTGGTTGGTTTTGTGGCTTGATATCGTGTGTCCAGAAATGTCACATGGCTTTTCTAATCCCAGCTACTCCATGCTGGCTGAGTGCTCTCCCTTCAGCTCTTAGGGCACCAACCAGGCAAACCCATCAGCTGCCAATCATCTGTCACAGCTACCTCCTCCCAGACTACCCTGACATCTCCCCCCTGCTTGGTGCCAGGGGCAGTAGAGAAGTGATCTGTGATGAGGTCTTGAGCAACCTGTTCTAGTGGGAGGTGTCCCTGCCTATGGTGGGGGATTGGAACTGGATGATCTTTAAGGTCTCTTCCAATCTAAACCATTCTATGATTCATTCTATGATTCTGTGAAATGCTCCCACAGACACGATGGCTTCTGTGTTTGCAGAGTGGAGAAAGAAAAGGATTTTTGTCAACACATTTTCACCTTGTGTCTGTAATGGGGTAGAACAGTTGCATGGAAACAGATCATTTCCAGCCTCTAACAACCCAAAGCCTCTGTTCTCCAGGATGAGCATGCCCAGTCACACAACCTGTTACCAAGCAGCATAAATAATAACCCTGAGAATCATAGAATGGTTTAGGTTGGAAGGGAGCTCAAAGATCATCCAGTTCCAATCCCCCCTGAGTGTTTCAGTGTTACTTGTCCCTCACTTCTGCGTTGGGAGCGTAAGCAGGTTAACCCTTCCACTGGCCCATTAAATCTATGATTATCTGTGCCAGCACGTAGAATCATAGAATCAGTCAGGGTTGGAAGGGACTTCAAGGATCATCTACTTGCAACTCCCTTGCCATAGAATAGGATAGGATAGGATAGAATAGAATAGAATCATAGAATGGTTTAGGTTGGAAGAGACCTCAAAGATCATCCAGTTCCAACCCCCCCTGTGCCATAGGCAGGGACACTTCCCACTAGATCAGGTTGCTCAAGGCTTCATCTAGCCTGGCCTTGAATACCTCCAGGGAGGGAGCAACCACAACCCTTCTGGGCAACCTGTGCCAGTGTCTCACCACCCTCACTGTGAAGAACTTTCTCCTAAAAACCCATTTAAATCTCCCCTCTGCCAGTTTAAACTCATTCCCCCTCATCCTGTCATTACAAGACCTTGTGAATAGTCCCTCCCCAGCCCTTCTGGAGGCCCCCTTCAGATATTGCAAGGCTACTATAAGGTCTCCTGGAAGCCTTCTCTTCTCCAGGCTGCAGAGCCCCAACTCTCTCAGCCTGTCCTCATAGCAGAGCTGCTGCAGCCCTTTGTTCATCTTTTTGGCCATCCTGTGGACTCTCTCCAACAGTTCCAGAAGGAGATCACATTGGCATGGTTGCATCAAAGATGCCAGTGACCACCCAAGGAATCCCTGATTTCTGCTCTCTTTCATTTTAAAGATCCCCAGAATAATTGCCCAGCAGCCTTCCAGATCTTGGGTTCTGGCTTTACAGTTGCTTTAAGCCCATCTACATCCAAGTTATCACTACAAAGGGACCCCTCTTTGCTCATTCCACTGTCCTGTGTTGGTCCCCGGGTTGCACAGGGAGCCTCACAGAATATCTTTGGTTGGAAGTGATCTCCAAGATCACCCAGTCCAACCTTCAACCCAACACTGCAAGGTCACCACTAAACCATGTCCCTAAGAATCAGGTCCACACACTCTTTAAACACTTTCAGGGATGCTGACAACACCACTGCCCTGGGCAGACTATTCCAATGATTGATAGCCCTTTCAGAGAAGGAAGGGCCACAAGCATCATTCATGCTCTCTGCCCCATAGATATAGAATCACAGAAATACAGAATCACAAAACTGTTTGACTTTGAAAAGACCTCTAAGTTCATTGAGTCCAACCATCAAACCAACACCACCATGGCCGTTGAACCACGTCCCCAAGTGCCATGTCCAGATGTTTCTTGAACACCTCTAGGGATGGTGAATGCATCACCTTTTATCAGGTCTGTTTTCTGCAGCCTCTGTCTTCTTCTGACTCACAACACTGCCATTCAAAGCACAGTCAGGAGGAAAACCAGAAATGAAGTGTCCCTTTGGGTATCTGCATGTACCTTCTTTAGCTTAAAGCAGCTGTGACACAGCAGTCTCCAATCTCTCTTTCAGCAGACCAGACCCTAAATAAAAGCAAACCAGTACCTAAATAAAAAGTTTCCTTCACAGCTGTAATCTAAATTTTCATGAGTGCCAGGACAAGCTTTCAAGTGCTCAGCACCATGCGGGCTCCTAGAGCATGGGACTCTTAATCCAGGGTCGTGGGTTCAAGCCCCACATTGGGCAACAATTAATTATGTATTGGTTCCAGCTAGCTGCCCAATGCCCAAAGAACAGACTTGATTCTGACTGGAAGTTAGAAGAAAAAAAACTTTAACAATAAATAAAGGGTGTCTTAGGTAAAGGGGAGTTACAAAAATATAGGGAAGGGGAAACAAAACACAAAATATAGGTATAGAATCATAGAATGGTTTAGGTTGGAAGAGACCTCAAAGATCATCCAGTTCCAACCCCCCTGTGCCATAGGCAGGGACACCTCCCACTACATCAGGATGCTCAAGACCTCATCCAGCCCGGCCTTCAACACCTCCAGGCAGGGAGCAGCCACAACATCCCTGGGCAACCTGCTCCAGCGTCTCGTCACCCTCACTGTGAAGAACTTTCTCCTAACATCCAGTTTAAATCTCCCCTCTGCCAGTTTAAACCTATTCCCCCTCGTCCTGTCATTACAAGACCTTGTGAACAGTCCCTCCCCAGCCTTCCTGTAGGCCCCCTTCAGATACTGGAATGTTGCTATAAGGTTTCCTCAAAGCCTCGAAGTATACAACCAATTTGGATGGAAATAGATGCAAGTGGATGGAGCTGGATGATGATGGATGCTGGATGGTTCCACCATGTAGCAGCAGGAACTAGAAATGCTGCTGGCTGATGAGGTAGAGGATGGAAGTGAAGAGCAAGAGAGGGAAACAGGAAGTTCCTCTGCTTTTTGTAGGGAGTCCAGATGGGAAGTGGGAGCGGACTTATCACTGCACCTGAGGGCAGGTCAGATCACCTCCAGGGAGGAGAAAGGATCACCTAGGATCAGGTTCAGGCTAGCCCCCAGGAGGGGCTAACGCTTTACACTCGGGAAAATTAACACTTAACAATGTGTGTTTTGGGAGACTTTACCCATGAGAATTAATGCAAATAAAGAGAAACCTTCTGCACACAAAGAGGAGATACCCCAACTGTGAACCACTTAGAGATACTTTAGTGCAAACAGTGCAAAAATGCATCTAAGTCACAAAAGACTACAATGTCCAGGAGAAAACATGCTGCCCAAGACACCCAAGTGGGACCTTTGAGTAGGTGTCTTCCTGGACACTTCCCAGAAGTGGTGGACATAGGATGGGATGGGATGGGATGGGATGGGATGGGATG
>VWZI01023948.1:185332-199144 GCA_013396835.1 Psilopogon haemacephalus | reverse complement strand
TAAAAATTAGAAAAAAAAAAAAAAAAGAAAAAATGAAAAAAAGAAAATACAAAAAGAAAAAAAAGAGTGAAAAAAGAAAGAAAAAATAAAAAAGATGGCAAGAAAAAAGAAAGAAAAAAGAAAAGAAAAAAGAAAAAAAAAGAAAAAAGGAAAAATCAAAAATTAAAGCAACATTTTTAAAAAAAGAAAAAAGAATAAAGAAACAAAAAGGGTAAATGAGAAAAATAATAAAAGAAAAATTAAGAAAAGAAAAAAAAAGAAAAAAAGAAAAAATGAAGAAAGAAAAGAAAAAAGAAAAATGAAAAATGAAAAAATAAGAAAAGAAAAAATGGAAAAAAAAGAAGAAAAGAAAAAATGAAAACAGAAAAGAAAAAAGAAAGAAAAATGAAAAGAAAAGAAGAAAAAGGAAAAAGGAAAAAATAAAAAATAAATAAAAAGGAAATGAAAGGAAAAATTCTCTAGGGATCAATTGCTTGTATTTGAAAATGTAACTCTGAGGCTTCTCTGTGATTGGCCAGATAAGTCTGTTTCATCTCTTTTTGGTCTTTGCTCAGATTAGCACATAAAGAGGACTTTTCAGAAGTCTTCCAGCGCGGTCTAACAGAGATCTGTTGCCTGGGGAAACCCCCCCCCCTGTTTTTGCAAACAAGGTGTGTGGTGCCATATGCAGCAAAAGCACTTTTAGACAGCTGAACTTCTCCCCTGTTATCTCCTCCTTTTTTTTCCAAGCAGCAGCAAGTAACTATTTCTCTGGTTCACTGAAGGTTCACCTTTGGAGCTATGCAAGCTAAGATAATAAAATGGGTGACAACCTCCAGTTTAAGCGAACGTATTGGGTTTAATCTAGCTACCCCTGAGACCAAAGGTCCAATAAATACTCTATTTGATTTGGAAGTAAAAAGATATAAAATTTTAACAATAAATAGGAGGTAAAGGGTTTTTTTTTACAGAAAAGGGAAACCAGAATGTGGGACATGGGGAAATGAGGAAAAATTACAGAGGCTGGGGAAGAGGGGAACAAAGGGAACAAAATACACAAAATAGAAATACAACCCATGGAAGGCAATTGAGTCCCAATGCTGAGATGGATGGTTTTGAAGGCAGGATGTAGGGATTTTGATGCTGAAAAGCAGTTAGTCCAAGTTCCAAAAGGGTAAAAATGTTTGCTGTCTCCATGTGTTGGCTGAGGAGCACCTGGTGGTCTGGCAGCAAAGCAGCAGGGAGTTGGCCCACGCAGGCAGGGCAGAAGAGAGAAGACGGGATCTCTCCCCTTTTATAGCAAGACCTTAGCAGGAAGTGGGAGAGGCTAACCATGACACCTGGAGAAAGGTCTGACCACCCCTTAGGAGGAGTCAGAGGACTCCAGGTGAGGCTTAACTCTTTACATAGAAATTAGTTGAAATAAGAAATATAAGATTCAGTGTCTAAACAGTGCAGGGTATGCAAGAAAAACAGAACAACAGGCAGATGCAAAACATACCTGTAGTTTCCTAAGTACACTCCATCAGGATTGAGCATGGGTGCAATCTTGAAGACCAGGTGGTCTCTCAGTACTTTTGCAATGGGATGCTGGCTCACGAGGAAATCAATGATACCTGAGGGAAATGAAAGAAGAGTTTGGAAGATGAGGTTTATGCCACCAATGGTTTCCAGGTATCGAGCTGAAATTGCATAGACTCATAGAATGGTTTAAGTTGGAAGGGACAGAATCATAGATTGGTTTAGGTTGGAAGAGACCTCAAAGATCAGCCAGTTCCAACTCCCCTGTGCCATAGGCAGGGACACCTCCCACTAGATTCGGTTGTTTAAGGCCTCATCCAACCTGGTCTTGAACACATCCAGGGAGGGAGCAGCCACAACCTCCTTGGGCAACCTGTTCCAATGTCTTGCCACTTTCACTGGAAAGAACTTCCTCCTAATATCCAGTTTAAATCTCCCCTCTGCCAGTTTAAACCCATTCCTCATCCTTTCTTTACAAGACCTTGTGAACAGTCCCTCCCCAGCCTTTCTGTAGGCCCCCTTCAGATACTGGAAGGCTATTACAAGGTCTCCTCAAAGCCTCAACTCTCTCAGCTTGTCCTCATAGCAGAGATGCTGCAGCCCTGTGAGCATCTTTGGGGCCCTACTCTGGACTTGCTCCAACATTTCATACAAAAGATTAGAATGGTCATGATTCTGGCTCCTGGCACTGCCTCTGCTTCCAACACAACAAACCACTTGCAGTCACATGGCACCTGCCACCATCTAAAATCTCCAAAAATAAAATCTTCAAAGATAAACAACTTAGTCCATCCTCATTCTGCAAGTACAGTATGGCAACAATAGCAGACACAGTCAATTTTCAGAGAGAATAAAGTTATTGTTCATCAGCTGGGCTATGATGACAGAATATTTCTCCTCCTAAGTGGTGAAATGAAGCAAAACCTACTAGTTAAAGTCTGCCAATTTATATGCCCTGCATGCATACATGGACACATACTGTGGCTTGGCTCACCAGTGGTAATTTGTTGAGCTGAGGCACCTCAAATTTAGAATAGAATTAGAATAGAATAGAATAGAATAGAATAGAATAGAATAGAATAGAATAGAATAGAATAGAATAGAATAGAATAGAATAGAATAGAATAGAATAGAATAGAATAGAATAGAATAAGCCAGGTTGGAAGAGACCTCCAAGATCAGCCAGTCCAACCTAGCACCCAGCCCTAGCCAATGGCACTATGTGCTCCATCCAGCCTTTTCTTGAACACCTCCAGGGATGGTGACTCCACCATCTCTCTAGGCAGCCCATTCCAATGCCNAGAAGAGACCAACCCCACCTGGCTACAACCTCCCTTCAGGTAGTTGTAGACAGCAATGAGATCACCCCTGAGCCTCCTCTTCTCCAGGCTGCACACCCCCAGCTCCCTCAGGCTCTCCTCACAGGGCTGTGCTCCTGGCCCCTCCCCAGCTTTGTTGCCCTTCTCTGGACACATTCCAGTACCTCAACCTCTCTCTTGAATTGAGGGGACCAGAACTGGACATAGCACTCAAGGTGTGGCCTGACCAGTGCTGAGTACAGGGGCAGGATAACCTCCCTTGTCCTGCTGGCCACACTATTCCTGATCCAGGCCAGGATGCCATTGGCTCTGCTGGGCACACTGCTGGCTCATGTTCAGCTCCTATCTACCAGTACCCCCAGGTCCCTCTCTGCCTGGCTGCTCTCCAGCCACTCGGTCCCCAGCCTGTAGCACTGCCTGGGGTCGTTGTGGCCAAAGTGTAAAACTCTACACTTAGCCTTGTTAAATCTCATCCTATTGTCCTCTGCCCACCCATCCAGCCTGTCCAGGTCCCTCTGTAGGGCCCTCCTACCCTCCAACAGATCTACCCCTGCTCCTAACTTTGTCATCTCCAAACTTGTTGATGATGGACTCAATTTCCTCATCCGGGTCATCAATAAAGATATTGAATATATGCCTATACCTGCCCTTCACACATGAAAGCAGAGTTCAGATCTTGCCCATGTTGCACAGTGATATAAAATGCCTCAGCAAAACTGGGACATATACATAAACCTTTGCACGAGGCTCAGGGAAACTGTGGAACTGAAACCTGGAATTTATAGGGTCAGATCCTTCCTTCAATTTACATCCCTGAAAATCAGGAGCAAGTTCACCTCATCATTGAAGCTCCTCTAATGTGGAACCAATGAACACGACAAAGGAACCAGATCCTAAGTGTCCTTCCTTCAGGCACAGCCACAGCAGCAGACCCCACAGGAGCTCCTGCCTCTGGGTCTTGTGCAGCTAAACACCTCCTTGCTCCAAGGCTGGTGCTGGGGCAGGAGGCAGGCAGTCTGGCAGTTACATTCATTGCTTATTTCTCCACTGGCTTGGTACTGACAGAAATAGCTTCTAGGGGGATGAATGTGGAGATAAATTGAGTTTTTGTGTAATCTCAGGACACCCGCAGATAGGTCATGACAATCTGTTATTTGTGGTAAGGTCCATCCTGTGGAGCAGGAACTGCTTACTCAATTTCCTTAGAATAAATCATTCACCATGCTCTAGTAACAGGATTAAAATTAAGCAGGGGGAAAAAAATTAAGGCTGATCAACAGTAAAATTTCACTAATGGCAAGCTCTGACAGAGTCTGGAATTGTGTCTCCGGGGAAAGAGTGGAATCCTGTCAGCAGAAACGTTTAATGCTGGACAGGGCAAAGCCCTAGGGACAGATATAACAAGCAACAAGTCAGCATAGAATTATAGACTCATAGAATCAGTCAGGGTTGGAAGAGACCACAAGGATCATTTAGTTCCAACCCCCCTGACATGCCCAGGGACACCCTACCCTAGAGCAGGCTGCCCACAGCCTCTGCCAGCCTGGCTGCAAACACCTCCAGGGATGTGGCCCCAAACACCTCCCCGGGCAACCCATTCCAGGCTCTCACTATGCTCATGATGAACAACTTCCTCCTCACATCCAATCTGAATCTCCCCACCTCCAGCTTTGCTCCATTCCCCCTAGTCCTCTCACTACCTGAGAACCTAAAAAGTCCCTTCCCAGCTTTCTTGCAGGCCCCCTTCAGATCCTGGAAAGCCACAAGAAGGTCACCTGGGAGCCTCCTCTTCTCCAGACTAAAAACAGCCCCAACTCTTTCAGTCTGTCCTCACAGCAGAGGTGCTGCAGCCCTCTGAGCATCCTCGTGGCCCTTCTCTGGACGTACTCCAGCATGTCCACATCTCTCTTGTCCCAGGGGCTCCAGAACTGGACGTATACTCCAGGTGGGGTCTCACCAGGATGGAGTAGAGGAAGAGAATCACCTCCCTCAACCTGCTGGCCACACTTCCCCTGCTGCAGCCCAGGTTCTGCTTTCTGGGCTGCAAGTGCACACTGCTGGCTGATGTTGAGCTTCTCCTCCACCAGCAGCCCCAAGTCCCTCTCCTCAGGGCTGCTCTCCAGCCACTCACTGCCCAGCCTGCATTTGTGCTTGGCATTGACTTGACCCAGCTGCAGGACCTTGCACTTGGTCTCGTTGAACCTCATGAGATTGGCTTGTGCCCACCTCTGCAGCCTGTCCAGGTCCCTCTGGATGCCATCCCTGCCCTGCATAAAAGAAATAATGGGCTAACTATCTGCCTTCAAAAAGCTGACTTTAAACCTGACTTTTTGTGATCCAGGGCAAATCTCTAAAAACAAACCAAACCCTGGGTGCGTGCCAGGTTAAAAACAGTTGTAGATAACTCAGCTGGCATGTCCATGGGACCAAAATTTCACATGCTGTACAACAACTTCATTTATCCTCATTCCTAAGCCCTATTTTGTATCTCAAATACTAACTACTACTGCTGTTGAAATGACTTCTAATTTGCTAAGGCACGTGGGAAAAAAAAAATGAGGCTCCTGAAATGTCGAAGATGATCAAGGTGTAATTGACTCTAAACATCAGCAATTTTTTCACCTATTAGTGACTAATCCCGAAGAAGAGAAAGTCTCTTTCTGTAACCAGGTCTTCCACTTGAGAAGAGACTAGACCTGAAATTTGGAGGCAAATCAGCATAAACATAATTATATTGCTCAGGAAACGTTTCTGCAATTACCTTCTCCCAAAGAAGGAAACAAAACACTGATCTGCTTTTTTTTTGGCTGGTGGTGTGTGTCTTGGGTTCTTTTCATTATACAACAGCAAGAACGCAGGGGGAATGACAGGGACACAGTTGGATCCTGAATAGCCAAATTTCCTAACTGTGTGCAAACACGAAAGGCTTAGCTATGTTAAACTGCTGCTCTAACTGTTTCCTGGCAGTGTCTAAAACATAATCCACAGTATGCACACCTGGAGGGCTCAAAGCTACCTGAAAGAATACAATCTCACACTTACTCTATGGCTTCATCAAAAAATCATATCATAGAATGGTTTAGGTTGGAAGGGACCTCAAAGCTCATCCAGTTCCAACCTCCCTGTGCCNGTTCCCAGCCCCCTGTGCCATAGACAGGGACACCTCCCTCTAGAACAGGATGCTCAAGGCCTCATCCAGCCTGACCTTGAAGCCCTCCAGGGAGGGAGCAGCCACAACCTTCCTGGGCAACCTGTTCAAGTTGGATTTCATGAGGTTGGCCTGGGCCCACCTCTCCAGCTTGTCCAGGTCCCTCTGGATGGATCCCTGCCCTCTAGCAAGTGGACTGTGCCACACAGCTTGGTGTCATCGGCAAACTTGCTGAGAGTGCACTGATTCCTCTGTCCATGTCACTGACAAAGATGTTAAACAGCACTGGTCAGTTCACAGTTCCTAAAGAGCTTGAAAGAACTAAGCATTCAGAAATCAGTACGTCCAGAACATTATCTGAGGTCAGGAATGATCTTTCAAGCAGCTTCAACAGGCCTTGAGCGACCTGTTCTAGTGGGAGGTGTCCCTGCCTATGGCAGGGAGTTGGAACTGGATGATCTTTGAGGTCTCTTCCAACCTAAACCATTCTATGATTCAATAAAAGCAGCACAATCACCACTTCACCGAAGAATTTCCTGGAAGAGTTTTGCCATGAGATCACAGAATCAACCAGGTTGGAAGAGATCTCTAGGATCATCCAGCCCAGCCTACCACCTAACCCTTTTAATTAACTAAGTGATGGCACTAAGTGCCTCATCCAGGCTTTTCTTGAACATCTCCAGGGATGGTGACTCCATCACCTCCGTGTGCAGCCCGTTCCAATGCCAGTCGCTCTCTCTGTGAACAAATTCCTCTTAATATGCAGCCTATATCTCCCCTGCCACAACTTGAGGCTGTGTCCCCTTGTTCTGTTGCTGGTTGCCTTGGAGAAGAAACCAACCCCCCCCTGGCTACAACCTCCCTTTAGGTAAGCAATACCAGAAATAGCTCAGGGATAACATGACTGCTTTTCATTCAGGAGGCAAGACAAGAGCCCAAACTCTGGCTGTAACTGTGCCAGGGAAGAGGCTTGTGCAGGTTCCAGGCTGTTGTTACTGATGCAGCTTCACGCGCAGAGCTTGGCAAAGGGGTAGTTGGCAACTAGAAGCTACAGTTCTCAGCTTTGCATGCGGAATTATTATTCCCTAACCAAGAACATGCTACGATGTGGAACGCTGTGCATAAACGTACGATGTGCAAACCTCTGTTCTGCATGATTCTGGCCTACAAGAAAGCTGGGGAGGGACTTTTTAGGATGTCAGGTAGTGATAGGACTAGGGGGAATGCAACAAAGCTGGAAATGGGTAGATTCAGACTGGACGTTTGTAAGAATTTGTTCAGCATGAGGGTGGTGAGAGCCCGGAAGGGGTTGCCCAGGAAGGTGGTGGAAGCCTCATCCCTGGAGATTTTTAAGGCCAGGATGGATGTGGCTGTAGGCAGCCTGCTCTAGTGTGAGGTGTCCCTGCCCATGGCAAGAGTGTTGGATCTGGATGATATTTGAGATCCAATGGGTACTGTTTCCAAGACATCAGTTTTAGCTTTTGCACTAACATCCACTGAAGAGGGAGAATGGAGTGAAATTAGTAGTGGGTAGGTTCAGATTGGATGTTAGGAAGAAGTTCTTCACCATGAGGGTGGTGAGAGTCTGGCATGGGTTGCCCAGGGAGGTGGTGGAAGCCTCATCCTTGAAGGTGTTTAAGGCCAGACTGGATGAGGCTCTGAGCAGCCTGTTGTAGTGTGAGGTGTTGAGTTGGTTTGAACTAATTGGGAGAATTTGAGTGAGAAATTAGACTATAGGCTGAGAAATGAAAATACATGATGTCACTTCACTCACAGCTGTACTGAGAAAGAAAAAAAAAATGTTTTAAGAGTTGTAACCCAAATATAGATAAGTCAGACTGCTCCAGGACTCTCTGGACGGTGGCTGCATTTCTTGCATGGTTCCTTTGTCCCTGCCTTTTGTAGCTAATTCTCAATAATTCCACTAACTTCTTTTCATACTGCTAACCCCTCCTGGTCAATCTGCTTTCACCTATCTGCTGCATCAACAGATGGTGTCATAAGATTGGGGAAGTGGGGAAAGGTGGTAGGGGTGGATAGAAAACCCCTCTTAGGGATTTTGATCTCTGGGAGGGCTGTGGTGTTTCTGTATTAACTTTTCACTGTATATATCTGTAAATATCTGTTATACATTGTAAATATCTGCTTGTATATTGAGCATTGCTGTAAATACAAAGCTTCATTTAGTAATTTCCAGCTGTTCTGAGTCCTAGCCAGGGTTATATCAAAGAGTGGGGGGGAAGGTGACTGCCAAACCACCACAGGTGTCCCTGCCTATGGTATGGGGTTTGGAACTAAATGATCCTTGTGTTCCCTTTCAGCCCTTACTAATTCTATGAGTCACTGCTGCACCAGGCACACCAGACTGACCGACCTTGGACACCCAGCAGCTTGGTGGCAAACAAAAGCCAGCATTTCCCTATGTACCACGATCTGTTAAGGAGAACTGCAGTCAAGTTCACCCAATCCAAAGAGGTTTGTTGTATTTGTTCATTTAAGAGACAATCAAATTTGCTCTGGCAAGGGGGTTGTACTCCATGATTTCTTTGAGTCCCTTCCAACCCCTGTGTAATCTGAAGCAGTCTTACTCCGTGATAAAAATCCAAAGCAAAGAGCTAAAAGTCACTGACTCTCAGAAGTCTAACCTGGGAGTAAAGGCAGCTCTAAGGAGTGCAAAAGAAGCATCAGCTTAAAATGTACATCTACAGACACAAACTCATCATAAAAGCATCCAGATAATCAGCACAATTAACAGGTAGCTTTCTCTGTCAGAGGTACCAATACCCTCTGGATCAACAACATTTTGAGATGAGAGTGGTGAGAGCCTGGAATGGGTTGCCCAGGGGAGTGGTTTGGGCCACATCCCAGGAGGTGTCTAAAGCCAGGCTGGATGAGGCTTTGTCCAGCCTTAATCTAGGGTAGGATGTCCCTGGCCATGGCAGGGGGGTTGGAAGTGGATGATCCTTGTGGTCCCTTCCAACCCTGACTGATTCTATGATTCTAAAAAGATAGACATCAGAATATTAAAAAATGCCATTGCAAAGGACCTGGTCCTTTTGGTAATAGATCAATACAAACTACATTTTACAGCTTCTGTAATCAGCAAGAGACATATCACTGTATCTCATTAGGCCAGGCTTAAGAATTTGGCAGCAACCAAAACCCATTTAATATCATTTACTTCAAGGCAGACATGGCAATACAACAGATGCCCTAATTTATTTGTTGATCTTTGTATTAAAACAACAGTTTGCTGGTAAACAGGAAGGGTAATGATGCCAGTCACCCTTGTTAGTGGCTAATAATTGCTTAATTTGTCCACTAATTGACCTGTGCTGCTGTTGAAGCACTGGATCGTGTTGCAGGGCACGAAGTAAACAAGGCCACTGTAATGTTACTTCAGAGAATGACTTCTGGAAATAGAACTATTTATTGCTATAAATTTTCTCTTCACAGATGAGCAGATTAATTGGTCTGCCAATTAGGCTGCTATTAAAGGGGGAAAAAAAAAAAAAGGCTGCCCACAGATTGGTTGGATCTTCGAACCTCAGTCCCAGTTTGGGTCAAATGAAATAATCCAATCTGAATCAGTCACATCAGCTACGAAAAACAAGACAGGCATTATTTAAAAGAACAAATTTATGTGACTGTGTGCTGGTTTGAACTAATTGAAGGATTTGAATGAGAAATTAGACTATAGGCTGAGAAAGGAAAGCACTGGTGATGCTACTTCACCCAGAGCTCTACTGAGAAAGAAAAAAACAAATGTTTTAAGAGTTGTAACCCAATTATAGATAGGTCAGACGGTTTCAGACCTCGCTGGGCTGTGGCTGGCTCCTTGCATGGCTCCTTTTCCCTGCCTTTTGTAGCTGATTCTCAGTAGTTCCACTAACTCCTTTCCTATTGCTAACCCCCCGTTGGCTGATCTACCTCCACCTATCTGCTGCATCAACAGATGGTGAGATAAGATCGGGGAAGGGGGGAAAGGTGGTAGGGGTGGTTAGAAACCCCTCTTAGGGATTTTGATCTCTGAGAGGGCTGTGGTGTTTCTGCATTACCTTTTAAACTGTATATATCTGTAACTATCTGTTATACATTGTAAATATCTGCTTGTATATTGAGCATTGCTGTAAATATAAAGCTACATTTATCAACTTCCAGCTGGCTGAGTCCTAGCCTGGGTTATTTCACAATGTGTGTGGGGGGCAGGCAATTGCTAAACCACCACATCATTTACAGACTGGAGATCAAGAAAAATAGCTCAATAAGTATTAGCTTTTCAAGTGACTTAAAAAAAAATAAATAAATTGGGGAAGGTGATGGACTGGACCAACTCAGGCACACTGCAGCATGGAACAGTTCTCCAATTAAAAAGAAGCAAAACAATGTAGATTATTTTCATATTAACCTTTCTGGAAAGTAATTGATGTAATTATTTCTGAAATGATAACAGGCAATTGCAGATGCTGCCTGGAATCAGAACAGCTCAGAAATCAGCATTCAACCATGACTTAAGAGAAGGCTTATCCACAGTCCACTAAGAGTCATCCAAAGTCTCTGCATTAACTTCAAGGAGCTTTTCATAATTGAGGGAAAGGAAGAATAGAAAACAAGAAAAAGTGAGACCAGCACTGACAACTGTGAGTTATTAGATACATGTTCATGGTGGCTCAAAAGAAGATATAATTTTTAAAAAAACTAAAAACCTTTCTTGGTAAACACAGCCTGACTGAAAATGTGCTACATCAGGACCAAATCTCCTCTCCTCCAATTTACTCCCCTATAATTATTCTTTCTAAAAGCTGAACACGCTTTCTCAAATTTCTCTTGCCTTCTGCAGCTCAGCCTCTCTCACCTACCCTACCACTCTCTGCCTGCCCCAATCCAGCTCACATTACCTACTTGTTCTTCACAACCAAGCTGCTTCTTCCCCCCCTCCTCACGCAACATATTAAAGCAGCATTTTCCGCTCGTATGATTTCCACTGTGCCGTTTAGATGTTTCCTCAATCAGCTACCCTAAACCCTATTTAAGCTTCCTGTTTTCTCTAACATGACCTCTCCACATCTGCCCTTTCCACAGGAAGGCAGCCTTGTCCCCTGTTTCTCCATCCATTCACTCTCAGTCTGGCGATATGTTTAATTGTGTAACTGTATAATACATTTGCCCTGCTCCTATTACAGAAAATCTAATCACCACGGATCCTAATGCAATATGGCAACTGCTAATGCACACACATCCTGGACTGTGTATAGCATATGCCAAAAAAGAAGTGATTTATATTTTCTGACCCATTTCCTAACACAGAAGAGCTGCTGCTATCCTGCGGCCAGCTCAACCTCGGTCTGCTGGTTGAGGAGAATGTAACAATCAATCTCTAATGACAACAGAATATATATTAATGGGAAAACAAATACAAAAGCAAGGGAGTCCTGACTGCTCTTGCCTACAGGAGGGCTGGAGAGGGACTATTTACAAGGGCTTGTAATGACAGGACAAGGAGTTTAAACTGGAAGAGGGAAGGTTTAAACTAGATGTTGGGAAGAAGTTTTCTGAAGTGAGGGTGGTGAAACACTGGCACAGGTTGCCTGGGGAGGCTCCCTCCCTGGAGATGTCCAAGGCCAGGTTGGATGAGGCCTTGAGTGACCTGTTCTAGCAGGAGGTGTCCCTGTCTATGGCAAGGGGTTGGAAGTAGATGATATTTGAGGTCCCTTCCAACCTAAACCTTTCTATGATTCATTCTATGATTCTATAAGCTCATAGAAAACTATGGACATGTTCTGCTAAAGGAGAGAGAAACCAATATAGAATAGAATAGAATAGAATAGAATAGAATAGAATAGAATAGAATAGAATAGAATAGAATAGAATAGAATAGAATAGAATAGAATACAATACAATACAATACAATACAATACAATACAATAGAATGGAACGGAATAGAATAGAATAGAATAGAATAGAATAGAATAGAATAGAATAGAATAGAACAGAACAGAACAGAACGGAATGGAATGGAATAGAACAGAATCATAGAATCATAGAATCATAGAATCAGTCAGGGCTGGAAGGGAACACCAGAATCTAGTTATAATGCCCCTGCCATAGGCAGGGCCAAGTTGGAAGAGACCTCCAAGATCGTCCAGTCCAACCTATCACTCAGCCCTATCCAATCAACTAGACCATGGCACTAAGTGCTCCATCCAGCCCTTTCTTGAACACCTCCTAGGACAGTGACTCCACTATAATCACACATTTGTGGAAAGTAGGAAAATAAAAATGCGGAGCTGGGCTTCTTAGTGAGAGTTTTTTTGTTGTTTTTTTTTTAAGTGATGGTGAAAAAGGGATCACAAAACCAGCAAAACATACTGTGGTGGTTTAAACAGTTACCTGCCCCCCCACCTTTTGATATAAACCCTGGCTAGGACTCAGAACACTGGAAGTCGATAAACGAAGCTTTATATTTACAGCTTTGCACAATATACAAGCAGATATTCACAAGGTATAACAGATATTTACAGATGTATACAGTGAAAAGGTAATACAGAAACACCACAGCCCTCCCAGAGATCAAAATCCCCAAGAGGGGTAACCAACAACCCCCTACCACTTCTCCCCCTTTCCCCAATCTTATCTCACCACCTGTTGATGCTGAAGATAGGCAGAGGCAGATCGGCCAGGGGGATTAGTAGTATGAAAGGGTTCAGTAGAATTATCAAGAATCAACTACAAAAGGCAGAGGGACAAAGGAGACCATGCAAAGAGCAGCTACAGCCAGAGTGGCCTGAAACCCTCTGTCCTATCTATATTTTGGTTATAACTTCTAAAACAACTTTTTTTCCTTTCTCAGTAAAGCTCTGGGGTGAAGTGACATCCTGTGTTTCCCTCTCTCAGCCAATAGTCTAATTTCTCACTCAAATTCTCCAATGAGTTCAAACCAGCACACATACCAAACCCAACAAAACACAAAGACAAGATGACAGGGCCAAGCAGCTACAATATTCTATTTCCAAAGAACAAGCAGAACACAAGCAGCCTCTGTGAACGAACTCTCCTTTGGCAAAGGGGTCCTTGTCTGTTCAGCCTCTGTCCTTTCTTGTGGGACTGCTGGGAACAAAAAAAAAAAAACAAAACAAAAAAAAACAAAACCACCACAAACAACAAAACAAAACATGAAAAAGGACAGATGGACAATCTTTTCCATTCCAGAGTGGTGGGGAAGGTGTCACATTCACACTGACCCCTACTCAGCACAGGTCACAGCAACTCTGTGCCCGCACCAGTCTCTGTGGAACGCGCATCTGTGCTTTCAGCCCAGCCCCCAGCATAGGCCAATGGACAGAAATGATCCAAGAATGTCTTAGCCTGAAGTATTTCCAATATTCCACACAACAGCAAGGAAAAGAAAGGCAAAAAAAAAAAAGCCATGTGAGTAGTGATAAACGAGCAGAGCTGACTCACAGCAGGGTTATTGACATGATCTAGCATCATGCTGTCACTGAAATTATCCCTACAAAAGATGGTCGGGTAGAGCCATCCGCAAGCACAAGATCTTCCCAGGTGCTGGCTCTGCTCCTCCTTACAGTGCTCCTCCTTGTCTTAAGATGAAAAAGCAGACTGCTTGGGTAGGGTTTCTTGGTTTGTGTTTGGCTTTTTTATTTCTGGAAGTATCTTTTCGCTTTGCTTTGTTGCTGGTGGGTTTTTTTGTGTGCGCGTCTTGGGATTTTTGCTTGTGAATAGAATAGAATCATAGAATGGTTTAGGTTGGAAGAGACCTCAAAGATCATCCAGTTCCAACCCCCCTGTGCCATAGGCAGGGACACCTCCCACTAGAACAGGTCACTC
>VWZI01023948.1:155908-167601 GCA_013396835.1 Psilopogon haemacephalus | reverse complement strand
TTTTTTTAATTTGTGTTCCAGAAAGTTTTTCAAAGATTTTCTGGAGCCCCCAACAAAAGAAGGACATGGAACTGTTGGAGAAAGTCCAGAGGAGGGCCATGAAGATGCTGAGAGGGCTGCAACAGCTCTGCTGTGAGGACAGGCTGAGAGAATTGGGGCTCTGCAGCCTGGAGAAGAGAAAGATTCCAGGAGACCTTGGAGTGGCCTTCCAGTATCTGAAGGGGTCCTACACGAAGTCTGGGGAGGGACTATTCACAAGGCCTTGTAATGACAGGGTGTGGAGTAATAGGTTTAAATGGGCAGAGGGGATATTTAAACTGGATGTTAGGAGGAAGTTCTTCCCAGTGAGGGTGGTGAGACACTGGAATGGGTTGCCCAGAGAGGTTGTGGCTGCTCCCTCCCCGGAGGTGTTCAAGGCCAGGTTGGATGAGACCTGCTCTAGTGGGAAGTGTCCCTGCCTATGGCACAGGGGGGTTGGAACTGGATGATCTTTGAGGTCTCTTCCAACCTAAACCATTCTATGATTGAACCAAACATTTTGCCTTCCCTGTGAGGCTACCACTTCCATCGTCATTGATAACATTTGCTTTGATTTGGGATTCTGGCAGGGAGCTAAACAATCTGCCAGTGTGTGCTACACACCCTTAGAGCCTGCTACTCACCCACCACCATGCTGTCACTCTGCTGCAGGGATCAATTCCCTTGGGCAAGGCTGTGAAGATCTACAGTGCTAGCCAAGATAAACAACAGTGACCTCAATATCTAGGTTGGATCTAAGGCTGCCATAGTGGTGGTAAATACCCAGCTAATGCCATGCTGAAAAGAAACTCAGCCAACCTGCAACCAACTGAATATCATTCACACCTTCTGGCCCTCAACTCGTTCTCCTTCTCCAGAGCACATACAAGCCAACCACTTAAAGCAATCCCACTGGCAGCACTCCCCCAGCTCTCACCCAGGACACAGCAATTTCTACTCTTGGTTACATTTCATTCTAGTGCAACTAAAACAGCCCCACAGAAAACATTTCCTACTAAAAAAAAACAAACAACAAAAAAACCAAAATCTAGACCTTCATGGGAAAGACTTAGACATTTTTATTCTTATGCTACTACAAAAACATTAAATGACAGTATTACTGTGTAGTAGCTTGATAGAACCATAGAACAGAATCAGTCAGGATTGGAAGGGACCACGAGGATAACCTAGTGCCATGCCCAGGGACACCCTACCCTAGATTAGGCTGGACAGAGACTCATCCAGCCAGAGGAAATTTCATGCAGAAATCTCATATTTATGGACTCCCATTTCTGCTACCAAAATGAAGTGCTGGAACAGAGATGAGGTAGAACTTCAGTTAACATCCAAGGTCTTTCCTGCTATCACATCAGGTCAGAAATACTTTAGAGAGGTTGCAGACTTCTGGTTTCTGTAAGGCTTGTAGCCACAACATGGCTCACCAATTATTTCTATGGTTGATGAGCAAAGGGACTAGGGGGAATGGAGCAAAGCTGGAGGTGGGGAGATTCAGACTGGATGTGAAGAGGAAGTTCTTCACCATGGGAGTGGTAAGATCCTAGAACAGGTTGCCCAGGGAGGTGGGGCCACATCCCTGGAGGTCTTTAAAGCCAGGGTGGATGGGGTTGTGGGCAGCCTGATCTAGGGTAGGGTGTCCCTGGGCATGGCAGGGAGGTTTGAAGTGGATGATCCTTGAGATCCCTTCCAACCCTGACTGATTCTATGATTCTATATTCCCAAGGTCTGGCTTGGATAAGGTCACTGTGGAATAAAAGGTAGTCTGTGTTACACTTAATAGCACCATATCTGTAAATGTGGGAGATGTCCCTGCCTATGGCACAGGGGGGCTGGAACTAGATGATCCTTGTGGTCCCTTCCAACCCTGACTGATTCTATGATTCTATGATTCGATTATTTTTATGATTCTAAGTCAGACTCCAGAAGACTACTTTGGGATGCCTTTAACTGGTGCCCAATAGAAGAAAGCAGAAGTGAATCACCGAGGAGCTGGCTACTAGGAAAACCTTGCCTTTCTTCCCATCCACATTTCACCCCATCTGTAAAAGACCACAAGGTCCTAATCAAGAGAGAAAAATCCATCACCCTAAAGACTACTTTGGGATGCCTTTAACTGGTGCCCAATAGAAGAAAGCAAAAGTGAATTGCAGAAGAGCTGGCTACTAGGAAAACCTTGCCTTTCTTCCCACCCACATTTCACCCCATCTGTAAAAGACCAGAAGGTCCTAATCAAGACAGCTAGAAAAATCCATCCCCCCCCCAAAAAAAAAAAAATAAAAAAAAGAAAGAAGTCTCCCACCATAATTTGGTTTCAGTACCCCCCCACCCTTTGATATAACCCAGGCTAAGACTCGGAGTGGCTGGAAGTTGATAAATGAAGCTTTAAATTTACAGCAATGCTCAATATACAAGCAGATATTTACAATGTATAACAGATAGTTACAGATATATACAGTTTAAAAGGTAATACAGAAACACCACAGCCCTCTCAGAGATCAAAATCCCTAAGAGGGATTTCTAACCACCCCTACCACCTTGCCCCCCTTCTCCAATCTTATCTCACCACCTGTTGATGCAGCAGATAGGTGAAGGTAGATCGGCTAGGGGAGGTTAGCAGCAGGAAAGAAGTTAGTAGAATTACTAAGAATCAGCTACACAAGGCAGGGACAAAGGAGCCATGCAAGAAGCAGCCACAGCCCAGAGAGGTCGGAAACCATCTCCCTTATCTATATTTGGGCTACAACTCTCAAAACATATTTTTTTTTCTTTCTCAGTAAAGCCATGAGTGAAGTGACATCATCTGTTTTCCTCTCTCAGCCTATAGTCTGAAACCATCTCCCTTATCTCTATTTGGGTTACAACTTTTAAAACAATTTTATTTTCTTTCTCAGTAAAGCTGTGAGTGGAGTAGCATCATCTGTTTTCCTCTCTCAGCCTATAGTCTAATTTTCTCACACAAATCCTCCAATTAGTTCAAACCAGTACAATATCCTTCCATGAACTGTTGGCATTCGTTCAACCGCAAATAAATCCCACGTTGCCTTCCCTCCTCGGATGCTTTGCAGTGGGAGGTAGGCTGCTACCAGCATTTTATATTCCAAACCTTGTGTGTTAAAAGGCTCCATGGAGGAAATCGAGAGAACTCTATTGCATTACACTTCACTGTGCTGTCTCAGCTTGTCTGTCTCCAGCGTAAGTGTAACATCTGCATTGGAAGTGAACGCTGATCTTGTTGCTGTCCTGTCTGCCTAGTCTCTACCACATTAACCTGCTTTAGCAAATCAAATCCAAGCAGCATTTATTGTACTCTGGCTTTTCCTGCGAGAGCAGATTAGCACCTAATTCCATTTATTTTTTTGTTACTTCTGGTCACAAATGTCATTTCAAGCAAGAGTGCACATTTCAGCAACACAGAGTGCAATGGAACACCATTTTTGGTCACTACCATATCCTACCGGACCTGGCGAGGCCAAATAAACAGAAACTTTTCTTTCTTGCCTTCTTAGAGTTGCTGCGAGTGGTACAGAGAAGCTAAGTGGTGGAGATGACAAGAATTGTACCACAGAGAGATGAGGAAAGACTGGAATCATAGAATGGTTTAGGTTGGAAGAGACCTCAAAGATCATCCAGTTCCAACCTCCCTGTGCCATAGGCAGAGACATCTCCCACTAGATCAGGTCACTAAAACCCTCATCCAGCCTGGCCTTGACCACCTCCAGGGAGGGAGCAGCCACAACCTCCCTGGGCAACCTGTGCCAGTGTCTCACCACCCTCACTGCAAACAACTTCCTCCTAACATCCACTTTAAATCTCCCTTCTGCCAGTTTAAACCCATTCCTCATCCTGTCATTACAAGACTATGTGAATAGTCCCTCCCCATCCTTCCTGTAGGCCTCCTTCAGATACTGGAAAGTTACTATGAGTTTTCCTCAAAGCCTTCACTTCTTCAGGCTGGAATAGGGTTTCTGGAGGTCAGATCCCTATTGTTACGTACTTTTGCCTGGAGAGGGAAGCAGCAGTGACTTGGCTGCCATGCAGGATTCATGAGACATCAAACCAGCTCAGAGAGAACACTGCTAAAGGATGCCCTCAGTGCCTGTTGACGCATCTCAGCTACCACCACATTTAGACAGGCCCCTCTGGAAGGCAGAGGAGGTTTGTTCATCAGAGCCTCACTTAGAATCATAGAATCAATCAGGGTTGGAAGGGACCACAAGGATCAGCCAGTCCCAACCACCCTGCCATGCACAGGGACACCCTACCCTAGATCAGGCTGCCCACAGCCTCATCCAGCATGCCCTTAAACACATCCAGGGATGTGGTCCCAACCACCCTCCTGGGCAACCCATTCCAGGCTCTCACCACTCTCATGATGAACAACTTCCTCCTCATGTCCAATCTGAATCTCCCCACCTCCAGCTTTGCTCCATTCCCCCTAGTCCTCTCACTACCTGATAACTTAAAAAGTCCCTCCCCAACTTTTTTGTAGCCCCCTTCAGATACTGCAAGCCCACAAGAAGGTCACCTGGGAGCCTCCTCTTCTCCAGACTGAACAGCCCCAACTCTTTCAGCCTCTCCTCACAGCAGAGGTGCTGCGGCCCCCTGTTCATCCTTGTGGCCCTTCTCTGGACCTGCTCCAGCATGTTCACATCCCTCTTGTCCCAGGGGCTCCAGAAGTGGATTCAGTACTCCAGGTGGGATGTCACCAGGGCAGAGCAGAGGGGGAGAATCACCTCTCTCTACCTTCTGATTCAACCCAGGCTCTGCTTGGCTTTCTGGGCTGCAAGTGCACACTGCTGGCTCACATTGAACCTTCTACTCTGCAACGGTCCTGCAATGCAATGCGTCAAGAAACTGGACCCAGATCTCTCAAGCTCTGGCTTTTCATTCCGGTTTTGGCTCTGACTCTGCCAGGAGATTAAATACAACAATTTGCTTGATGGACTTCTATATGTGTTTAAAACCAGGCTTAAATGTAAGTGTTGGCATAGGAGCAGTTGCTGAAGTGGGGCAGTTTAGCAGGGAGCCTGCCTCCAGAGAGCATTGCCACCATGTTTTAGAGTTGGAGACTGTGCAACCGTTACCCTTTATTGCCCACTTCATGCCAAAGCCTCCCTTTCTTTTTGCATTCCTCTAAAAAAGCAAAGCTATTTTGGAAGCATTTCATATTATTTAATCTCTTTGCTCTGGCAGGGCAGGAATTACAGGCACCATTCCAATGGTCCTGTGTGTGCAGGCTTTATTGATGTATATGCTGACCTAATATCAAATTGATTTTGCTCAGCTTTTCTGCTGACCAGGGAAAAATGCAAATTGGGTATTATATTTGCAGGCTAATTTTATGGGGCCCCTGTGTCTTCGTAAAAAGATAAAGTTTGGGCTAATAAAAATAAAGCATTTTCTGGTACCCATACAGGCAAATGTTTATGTAGGCAGGTAACAAATTGGTTTGTCATTTCGGGGGAACATAAAGAGCACTAAAATCATCTTTAGGCAAAACAGATTGGTGGCTTTAGCTTAGTTTTTAGCTTTCATTTGCAAAAATCAATTTAATGTAGCACAGCGTCTCAAAGGCAGGGTGACACAGGATTAAGACATCCATTGTGTTCCTCCTCCATGACTCCCCCTTATTCAGAGGCCTTGGGATTTAGGTTTGCTTTCATTCAAAGCAAATTAATACAGCAGCCCTGCAGAGAGGGACCTGGACAGGCTGCAGAGTTGGGCACAAGCCAACCTCATGAGGTTCAACAAGGCCAAGTGCAAGGTCCTGCAGCTGGGTCGAGGCAATGCCAAGCACAAATGCAGGCTGAACAGTGAGTGGCTGGAGAGCAGCCCTGAGGAGAGGGACTTGGGGGTGCTGGTGGATGAGAAGCTCAAGATTAGGCAGCAGTGTGCACTTGCAGCCCAGAAAGCCAACCAGAGCCTGGGCTGCAGCAGGGGAAGTGTGGCCAGCAGGTCAAGGGAGGTGATTCTTCCCCTCTAATCCACCATGGTGAGATCCCACCTGGAGTACTGCATCCAGTTTTGGAGCCCCTGGGACAAGAGGGATGTGGACATGCTGGAGGTGTCCAGAGAAGGGTCATGAGGATGCTCAGAGGGCTACAGAACCTCTGCTATCAGGACAGACTGAAAGAGTTGGGAGAAGAGGAGGCTCTGATGTGACCTTATTGTGTCCTTCCAGTATCTGAAGGGGGCTACAGAAAAGCTGGGGAGGGACTTTTTAGGTTATCAGGTAGTGACAGGACTAAGGGGAATGGAGCAAAGCTGGAGGTGGGGAGATTCAGATTGGATGTGAAGAGGAAGTTGTTCATCATGAGAGTGGTGAGAGCCTGGAATGGGTTGCCCAGGATGGTTGTTGTGGCCACATCCTTGGAGGTGTTTGCAGCCAGGCTGGATGAGGCTGTGGGCAGCCTGATCTAGGGTAGGGTGTCCATGGGCATGGCAGGGGGGTTGGAACTAGATGATCCTTGTGGTCCCTTCCAACCCTGACTGAAGGGTTGGGGGGGGGGTTGGGGAGAGGGGGAGAGTGAATAACCAAAAAGGAAGCTGTAGACTTCTGCCATAGGCTACCATTCTATAAGGACAAACACAGGGGCAGAGGAGGAAATTGGAGCTCAGCCTTCTGAAGGTAGATCCCGAAAGAGTTATCAAGGCTTGTCAGTGCCACCAGGAATCTGAAAGTGTAATACTTGTGTGATCTCCTTGCCTGACTAATCCTTTTTGCCCTCCTTCCTCTCCTCTGCCTCTCTAACAATGCCTTTCACTTCTCTTTAAGGGCCCAGCAATCTCCGCTGGAATACAGCTAAGTGGACTTTGATGACAGTTTAAGTAGATGGGCACATATCAACAGCCCAGCTTCTACTTATTGAAATGAGCTGACTTATTTTAAATCCCAGAGCAGACACTATCTCCACCCGGGCACTTGTTTTTCATCCTCTTCTTGCCCTTCCCTCCCTCGACTGCAGGGTATTTTGGAGGGGTTCCATGCAATGGGAGGTTACATAAACAGTTTTCAATGTTAATACTTGACTGCATTTTCAACTTTAATAGCCCAGCAAAGGGATCTGACTGCAAAGGAAAAGGCCAGAAATATCTCCTGGTAAAATTATGCTCGAAGCACAGATCAAATGACACTGCAGAGCTATTTGCAAAATCAGAAACAGCAAACGACTCTGGAGCAAGGCTCCTCTTACCTCCCAGCCTCACTTGTTTGTTTTTCATCTTTGTTACATCTTGGAAGCAACCACTTTCCCATTTGGGCTTGCTGATTCTGGCTTTTTAGTACATTTCTGAGGCAGGAAAATTAGCCACATGCTAAGAGAAATATTGAGGTACTGGAACATGCCCAGAGAAGGGCAACAAAGCTGGTGAGGGGCTTGGAGCACAGCCCTGTGAGGAGAGGCTGAGGGAGATGGGGGTGTGCAGTCTGGAGAAGAGGAGGCTCAGGGGTGACCTCATTGCTGTCTACAACTACCTGGAGGAAGGTTGTAGCCAGGTGGGGTTGGTCTCTTCTCCCAGGCAGCCATAGAATGGTTTAGGTTGGAAGGGACCTCAGAGATCATCCAGTTCCAAGCCTCTGCCATAGGCAGGGACACCTCCCACTAGAACAGGTTACTCAAGGCCTCATCCAACCTGGCAATTCAGCAACAGAACAAGGGGACACAGTCTTAAGCTGTGCTGGGGGAGGTATAGGCTGGATGTTAGGAAGAAGTTCTTCCCAGAGAGAGTGATTGTCATTGGAATGGGCTGCCCAGGGAGGGGGTGGAGTCCCCATCCCTGGNTGGGCTGCCCAGGGTGGTGGTGGAGTCCCCATCCCTGGAGGTGTTCAAGGAAAGACTGGATGGAGCACTTAGTGCCATTGGCTAGGGCTGAGCGCTAGGTTGGACTGGATGATCTTGGAGGTCACTTCCAACCTGGCTTATTCTACTCTATCCTATCCTACCCTACCCTATTTTATCCTATCCTATCCTACCCTACCCTATCCTATCCTACTCTATTCTACCCTATCCTACTCTATTCTACTCTATTCAAAGCCAGTTAAGCTACACACAGCTTTCCTTCTTGTCCCCACCANTGTTTGCATGATGCAGAGACATTTGGACACTGGAACACACAGCCCCATGAGTGCAACTAGAAATCAGGACTATGAATAGCACATTTTCATCCTCAAACAGCCAAGGTGATGACAACTCACAATTAAGGATGCAGACAGTAGCATTTAATGTCACCTACCCGCATCACCACCATATCAAAACAGTTTAGCAGGCAAGTCCCCAGCCTGCTTTCTTCTCCCCCTCCCCCCCTACCTCCCTCCTCCTTTGCTATTTATAAAGTCAGGTTGAAGCGCAGACAAACCCCCCCCTGCCCTCCAGAGGCTGAAGTCAGGCAGTAAATTATGGGAAGGCTAAGTGGTACATCAAATGTGTCTCCTCAAAGCTATATATCATCTTGTTAAATTTGATGCCTAATCCCAGAACCCCAGAAATCATTCCCAAAATCCCAGAAAAAAATGCATGTGTCCTTCAGATGATACAGAGCAAGAAAGTAAAGTTTACCTGCAGGGAAAAGAGAGGAAAGAAAAAAAATACCAACAACCAGCAAGCAAAAAAAAAAAAAAAACAACAAAAACCACCACATTCTAACCATGATTTGCTAAAAGTCTTCATTTCACTTGAATGTCTTTCAATGCTGTTTCCTTAAATTCCACGGGGTCAGAACTCACCCATCTCTATTTGAATATATAAACTCAGATCTACAGTACTCATCTTCTCTCTTGTTTTTTGGTTTTTGTTTCCTTGCAGTGGTTGACATTAAATTACAAGCTGAATAAACCGAATCGTGTCCTATTTATCTCTCTCTCTCTCTCTAAAAAAAAATGTTACCCCAGACAGAACTGCAGCAGCACTTCTCCAGCTACCATTAGTGACAGTGTGCTGGTTTGAAATAATTGGAGGACTTGAATTAGAAATTCGACTATAGGCTGAGAAAGGAAAACAGATGATGTCACTTCACTCACAGCTTTACTGAGAAAGAAAAAAAAAATTGTTTTAAGAGTTGTAACCCAAATATAGATAAGTCAGACAGTTTCAGACCTCTCTGGGCTGTGGCTCCTCCTTGCATGGTTCCATTTCCCTGCCTTTTGTAGCTAATTCTTAATAATTCCACTAACCTCTTTCCTACTGCTAACTCCCCTGGCTGATCTACCTACACCTATCTGCTGCATCCACAGATGGTGAAATAAGACTGGGGAAGGGGGGAAAGGTGGTAGGGGTGGTTAGAAACCCCTCTTAGGGATTTTGATCTCTGAGAGGGCTGTGGTGTTTCTGTAGTACCTTTTTTACTGTATATATATATGTAACTATCTGTTATACATTGTAAATATCTGCCTGTATATTGTGCATAGCTGTAAATATAAAGCTTCATTTATTAACTTCCAGCCAACTGATAAGATTGGGAAAGGGAGAAGGTGGTAGGGGTGGTTAGAAACCCCTCTTAGGGATTTTGATCTCTGGGAGGGGCTGTGGTGTTTCTGTATTACCTTTTTCACCGTATATATCTGTAAATATCTGTTATACATTGTAAATATCTGCTTGTATATTGTGCATAGCTGTAAACAGAAAGCTTCATTTACCAGCTTCCAGCTGTTCTGAGTCCCAGCCTGGGTTATATCAAGGGGGGGGGCAGGTAACTGCTAAACCACCACAGACAGTAATTAAGATCTTCAGCCATTCCACCCACAGGGTTCTCCAAACCAAACTCCGTAGCCCCACAATAAGTAAAGATAAGGCAGAGGCACTAAGGAGCTGCTGCCTGCAGCCACAAAGGAAGGGAGCCTCATCTGCAGGGAGGAAATCAATGCTAACTGGTACCTATCTTGCTCTCTCATTTCACTTCTGACATCTCTCTACGAAATGTTCACCCTCCTGGTAGCCTCCCGCTTTATGCAAAGGGATAGAAATGAAATACACAGCTGCAAGACATTTCCACCTGCAATGCTACAACTACATGGTTGGTTATCTTTTCAGTTTGTCTTTAAAACCCAGCGATTCAAGAGATATTGCTAGCACCTGTTATGAAGCAATCCTCTATCAGCTCTCTGCAGTGGAGAGGGCTATGGCTGTGTTTGTTTACTCTAAGTATGCATGGGCTGAGAGATAAGAGAATAATTTATGTCAGAATTTCAGCCAAGATAGGAAAGAGGGAATTACCAACCACTTACAGAATAGTCTGGCAGTTACAGGAGCAGCCAGGAGACTTTTTTTTTTTTATCCTGGTCTTTCCACTTTTGCTATAAATTTGTCTGTTTATTAAATTCGGTGCTTAACTTCCCCTGTATAAACCCTGAGCAAAGCAAAAGCACATTAGAAAAGAACCAAGAGTCAGAGAATCATAGAATAAGCCAGGGTTGGAAGGGGCCACAAGGATCATCTAGTTGCAACCCCACCCCAAAATATAGATAGGGCAGATGGTTTCAGACCTCGCTGGGCTGCAGCTGCTTCTCTTGCATGGTTCCTTTGTCTCTCTACCTTGTTAGCTAGTTTTCAGTAATTGTACTAATTTCTTTCCTACTTCTAATCCCCCTAGCCAATGTACCTCAGCTTAACTGCAGCATCAACAGGTGGTGAGATAAGATTGGGGAAGGGGGAAAAGGTGGTAGGGGGTTGTTGGTTACCCCTCTTGGGGATTTTGATCTCTGAGAGGGCTGTGGTGTTTCTGTATTACCTTTTCACTGTATACATCTGTAAATATCTGTTATATCTTGTAAATATCTGCTTGTATATTGTGCATTGTTGTAAATATAAAGCTTCATTTACCAACTTACAGTGTTTTGAGTCCTAGCCAGGGTTTATATCAAAAGGTGGGGGGGCAGGTAACTGCTCAAACCACCACAGTCATGCTCAGTTACAGGATACAGGAGGTGATTATTTTTCCCTCTCTTGTTTGTTTTGTTGTTTTTTTTTTTTATCTCCCCTGCATTGGACCCTCACTGGGAAGAAGGAGAAGAGCTGACAGGGTTAAGCAGAATAAAGCTTTCAGCATAGAACACTTGGCTTGAAAGCAATGAAGCCAGGCAGGATGTGCAAGGTGTTCTGCAAGAGGCTTTGGCCTTTGCTGAACTATGACAGTGTGCTGCTCGGTAGCTGAACTAGTGGTCAATAAAAAGCAACCTGCTGAATTGCCATTCACAAAGTGCACTGCTTCTCAGAACATGACACCGACCTCTCCAGGAAGTGCAAACACTCAAACACTCTCTTTGGAGAGAGGCTTGAGCCCACAAAACAAGAAAAAACACACCAGTGAACAGCCTCTCCTTTCACACCCATGGTTTGCTAGCAATCACGACTTGGAGCTAAGCACAGTAGCGGAAGCTCCTCAGTAGAGGGCCTTAGGCACCCAATTCAAACTTCAAAATACCTTAAATGGTATGGGGGATGCAGACTATCCTCAGGGCTGAAACACACACACCTATCCCAAATCAGCCAGAAAAAAAATTATTTGCTGACTGGCTGGGGAGGGCCTATTTACAAGGACTTGTTATGACAGCATGAGGGGTAATGGGTTTAAACTGGCAGAGGGGAGATTTAAATGGGATATTAGAATCATAGAATGGTTTAGGTTGGAAGAGACCTCAAAGATCATCCAGTTCCAACCCCCCT
>VWZI01023948.1:135248-155759 GCA_013396835.1 Psilopogon haemacephalus | reverse complement strand
AAGCCTTCTCTTCTCCAGGCTGAAAAGCCCCAACTCTTTCAGCCTGTCCTCATAGCAGAGGTGCTCCAACCGTCTGAGCATCTTTGTGGCCCTCCTCTGGACTCTCTCCAGCAGTTCCATGTCCTTCCTGTGCTGGGGGCTAACAGAACTGCACACAGTACTCCAGGTGAGGTCTGATGAGAGCAGAGTAAAGGGGCAGAATCCCCTCCCTTGCTCTGCTGGTAATGCTTCTCTTGCTGCAGCCCGGCACACAGTTGCTGTCTGAGCCACGTGTGCACACTGCAGGCTCATGTTGAGCTTCTCATCTACCCAGACCCCCAGGTCGTTTTTCTCAGGGCTGCTCTCCAGCCACTCACCTCCCAGCCTGGAGTTGTGCTTGGGATTGCACTGACCTAGGTGCAGAACCTTACACTTGGCCTTGTTGAATTTCATTAGGAAATTAGGAGGAAGTTGTTTCCAGTGAGGGTGGTGAAACACTGGAACAGGTTGCCCAGGGAGGTTGTGGCTGCTCCGTGCCTGGATGTGTTCAAGGCCAGGTTGCATGAGGCCTTGAGTGACCTGCTCTAGTGGGAGGTGTCCCTGCCTATGGCACAGGGGGGTTGGAACTGGATAATCTTTGAGGTCCCTTCCAACCTAAACCATTCTATGATTCTATGTAGTGTTAGACACAGTTTCCAAGTCAGGATGATAACCAGGTTCTTTGTCACGTAAGGGAAGTACATTTTGGTCATTTTCAGTTATGACTTACGCATCAGCAAGTGTTACAGACATGACCTCAGACAGAAGGGTACTAAGAAGATTTGACCTGTGCCACATATCCTTCAGTCCAGCAGGACAAAGTCCTGTCACACCCTAGTCCTTTCCTTCAAAAGGAAGCGGTGAGATGTGGGCCCAGAGGTAGGGCACCTTCCATCCTCATTAAGGAAGCTGCCACTCTTGTTCAGACGCCGCTTATGACATTTCCCCCTCCGTTGCAAAAACAATTATCGCAAAGATGTTGAAATTCCACCCGGACAGACAAAACCTTTTCCCACTCTAACTAACCTGCCATGTCTGTCCCCTGCCTTACATCAAACCAGGAGCAGCAGTTCCTCTCGCAGAGGTGACTCTTCTTGTAAGACCTCTGCAGGCAGCGCCACATTAGCTCCGCGCACCTACCCATCTTAATTGTCCTTTTCGTCCCGTCGTTAATTAGCAGCAGTTTTCAGAGGAGCAGACATTCAGCACAGCTTATGTGAAAACACATTTTGTTGTCTGCATACGTGGATGCTGGAAGGCTGTGTGAGCTCCCTTAAAAATGTAACTCGTCAGCAAACTGTTAAAGCCAATTTATATACACGAGCACGCGCTCGCTCGCTCTCTCTCTCCAGGCAATAAGCCTATAGAGGATTTTAATTAAAGTCAAAGGAGCCTTTAAAAGTGGTGGGGGAGAGAAACCTAGCACAGCAAGAAATACATTAATAAAAAACCATCTTCAAGTTGAAGCTCAAGGGGATCGCTCTCAGTCATCATTTATTTAAAGGATGGGACACGCCAAAGAGAGGAACGTCAAGTGGGAGATGCTGCGAAGCAGCAGAGGACAGGAAAAGGGCTGAGGAACTGCCTGCCACAATTCTTGTAGCAGATCATTTTTTGTCACATAGGTTGTGTTTGTGGCTGGTCACCTGCTGCTCTATTTACTGCTTCTCAAAGTTAGTCACTAAACCACCTGTAGGCTCTTTCACATTTCATCTGAGAAGGACCTTTCAGTTCATCTAGACCATCCTTATCTGGCCAGCACCCAATTTCTCTGGAAAAAGATTCCACTGTCTCACCCCAAGGATATTTTTTCTTGGTAGTCAGCCAGCAACCTCTTTTGCTGAGTTTCAATCTATTTCTCACTTGCTTCTTCCCTCTGTGTTTATATTTTTTTAAGATGTCTTAATTCTTTACATACTGTTTTAGCCTGAGACTCTTCCAGAGGAACTAACTGACCCATTCAGATGATGTGCTGGTTTGAGGCTAATTGGAATATTTTAATAAGAGCAATTAGATTATAGGCTGGGAAAGGAAAACATTAATAATGTCTACTTTGCTCATAGGTTTGCTGACAGATACAAAAATAAGAACACAAACATAGATACGGCAGAGCTGCTCTGGTCTGAGCTCTGGGCTCACGGGATCACAGAATGTCAGGGGTTGGAAGGGACCCAAATGGGGTCATTGGGTCCAATCACCCTGCCAAAGCAGGACCAGACAATCTAGCTCAGGTCACACAGGAATGCATACAGATGGGCCTTAAAGGTTCCAGAGAAGGAGACTCCACAACCTCTCTGGGGAGCCTGTGCCAGTGCTCTGTGGTCCTTCCTATCAAGAAGTTCCCCCCTTGTGTTTAGGCAGAACCTCCTGTGCTGCAACTTCCACCCATTGCTCCTTGTCCTGTGAATATAAATCTTCATTCCTTAACTTCCAGCTGGCTGAGTCTAGTCTGGATGAATTCAAATGTGTGGGTGGGGGGTTGAGCAGGGAACTCCCAAACCATCACATCATGGATAGATTACAGAAAGGACTTTTGGACAATAAGATATTTCTGTATTACTTTTAACTTGTCTATTTCTGTATATAGCTGTAAATACTTGTAATGTATTGTAAATATCTGCTTGTATATTGTGCTGGGTTGTGAATGTAAAGCTTCATTCCTTAACTTCCAGCTGGCTGAGTCTAGTCTGGGTGATTTCAAAAGTGTGGAGGGGGAGCAAATAACTCCCGAAACACTACAGATGAACTTTTGCACGAAGGCACATCACAGACCTGCTCAATACTCATATCCTCACAACCTTTTTTTTATATATAAGTTTGAATGCCCTGATGAGAGCTGGCATTCTGCTATGCACCTGTCATTCTTGCAGCCACCATATCCTGTTTTCTAGCCTTTTCCACAGCACAAAGAAGAGATTTCTTCACTTGAGGCCAGTTGCAAACAAGCAGTGCCACATTGCTTAACTTTAACAACTTCCAGTATCAGCTGCTACAGCGAGCTCTTGACACCTCCATCTCTCTTGTAACAGCTCACTGGGGTGTAAGATGCTCGTGTGGATCAGTGTTGTGGCGGTTTTGCAGTTACCTGCCCCTCCACCTTTTGATATAAACCCCGGCTAGTGCTCAGAACACTGGAAGTTGATAAATGAAGCTTTATATTTACATCTTTGCACAATATACAAGCAGATATTTACAATGTAAAACAGTTATTTACAGATATATACAGTGAAAAGGCAATACAGAAACACCACAGCCCTCCCAGAGACCAAAATCCCCAAGAGTGGTAACCAACCACCCCCTACCACCTTTTCCCCCTTCCCCAATCTTATCTCACTGCTGTAGATAAGCTGAGGTACATCGGCCAGGGGGGTTAGCAGTAGGAAAGAAGTTAGTAGAATTATTAAGAATCAGCTACAAAAGGCAGAGACAAACGGAACCGTGCAAGAGAAGCAGCCACAGCCTAGCGAGGTCTGAAACCGTCTGACTTATCTATGTTTGGGTTACACTTTTAAAACAATTTTTTTTTTTTTCTTTCTCAGTAAAGCTCTGGGTGAAGTGCCATCCTGTGTTTTCCTCTCTCAGCCAATAGGCTAATCTCTCACTCAAATTCTCCAGTTAGTTCAAACCAGCACAAGTGTCCTCAGCGTCCTCCTGGGCCTCCAACCCTGTGTTCAAGGGAATATAATACTTCTAGTTGGTGCTCTGTCACAAGCCTCCCAGCAGCAGCAGATGCAAATGAAAGTAATCATCCATAATAAATCATGTGATTATGCTGGAAACCCAAGCGTGTCTGATCCTTCAGCTACAAGAATTATGGAGACCCAATATTAAACTGCATATCTTGACATTCATTATCTCATTTACAGAGTCTTGTGCTGTCTATCGTTTCACAGACAGATCCCTTGGTGGAGACAAAAAGAAAAAAAAACAACTTCCTGAGATCCCACATCAGTTTCCATGCAAAATTATGGAATGTTAACCAGTTTCTAACAAAAAAAACATTAAAAAAAAAAATCCCAAAACTAAACAACCCAACCTGAAATTATTTGAAACATCGATACAGATATTTCAATGAATGCAAATTGAATGATGGTTTGCCCTTTTCCATTAAAAAAAAAAAACAACCAACAACTTCCTGAGATCCCACATCAGTTTATGTGCAAAATTATGGAATGCTAACCAGTTTCTAGCAAAAAAAACCCAAAAAACTAAAAGCAACCCCAAAACCAAATAACCCAACCTGAAATTATTAGAAACATCGACACAGATATTTCAATGAATGCAAATTGAATTATGGTTTGCCCTTTTCCATTAAAAAAAAAACAACCAACAACTTCTGAGATCCCACATCGGTTTCCATGCAAAATNATTTCAATGAATGCAAATTGAATTATGGTTTGCCCTTTTCCATTAAAAAAAAAAAACAACCAACAACTTCCTGAGATCCCACATCAGTTTATGTGCAAAATTATGGAATGCTAACCAGTTTCTAGCAAAAAAACCCCAAAAAAACTAAAAGCAACCCCAAAACCAAACAACCCAACCTGAAATTATTAGAAACATCGATACAGATATTTCAATGAATGCAAATTGAATTATGGTTTGCCCTTTTCCATTAAAAAAAAAAAACAACCAACAACTTCCTGAGATCCCACATCAGTTTATGTGCAAAATTATGGAATGCTAACCAGTTTCTAGCAAAAAAACCCCAAAAAAACTAAAAGCAACCCCAAAACCAAACAACCCAACCTGAAATTATTAGAAACATCGATACAGATATTTCAATGAATGCAAATTGAATTGGTTTGCTCTTTTCCATTAAAAAAAAAAAAANATGCAAATTGAATTATGGTTTGCCCTTTTCCATTAAAAAAAAAAAACAACCAACAACTTCCTGAGATCCCACATCAGTTTATGTGCAAAATTATGGAATGCTAACCAGTTTCTAGCAAAAAAAAACCCAAAAAACTAAAAGCAACCCCAAAACCAAACAACCCAACCTGAAATTATTAGAAACATCGACACAGATATTTCAATGAATGCAAATTGAATTATGGTTTGCCCTTTTCCATTAAAGGAAAAAATATTTAAAAATCAAGACTTTTCTTGGCTTAAAAATAAAATAAACAGGTTAGAAAGGTTAAAAAAAAATTAAGAAAGTCAAAGTCATTACATCCCAATCAAACTTGATAAATATGCAAATTACAGCAGCTAAACAGTTGGCTTTGACAAATGACTTCCACGTAATGGATTTTTCATAGTAATGAGGCTGCAGTGCAATTGGGGTTGTTTTTTTTGTTTTGTTTTGTTTTGTTTTTTTTCTTAAGCCTTACGTTTCTTATTATTTCTCATTAATATAAAGTGTGAGTCACTGTGCACAATGGGAATATTTACCCCCCCAAAAAATAAATAAATTAAGAGGTGAAAATAAAATTCAGACGGCAGTTGACATCACAGAGGGATGCCACAGCCTGAGCTGGTGTCATTGCCTCCATCAGCATTGGCACATTGTTGATTAGTCATTAATTAAGTGGCTGCAACTCAAGGAGCTACTCAATGCCAAAAAGCAGCATAAGCCTAGAACTTTACAACTTGCAATCGTCCTACATTTACCCATCCAACAGCATCAAAGGTGCCAGCTTCCTATGCTGTACAGGCTCTATGAGACCTCCAGAAATGGAAAAACCTGCAAGCAAAATCACTTCAATGACCTTTAAGTAACTTCCCCACCCACAGGTGTCTTCCTGCTTCAGGTCTTTGACATTTCAGAACATGTCGATCATCGTGGCATATGTGCCCCTCATTATCTTTCTGATGTAGGCTGGACACTAGTCAAAAGAAAAAAGATTCATGCAGGAAGATCACAGAACCACAGAATTAACCACGTTGGAAAAGACCTCTGAGATCATGGGGTCTAACCTGTCACCCAACACCTTCCAACTAACTAAACCATGGCACTAAGAGCCTCATCCAGCTGCCTATAAAACTCTTCCAGGGATGGTGAATCCACCACCTCCTCAGGCAGCCCATTCCAATGCCAATCACTCTTGCTGTGAGTAGCTTCTTCCTAGCATCCAGCCTAAAAAGGCCCTCCCCAGCTTTTCTTTAGCCCCCTTCAGATACTGGAAGGCCACAAGAAGGTCACCTGGGAGCCTCCTCTTCTCCAAACTGAACAGCCCCAACTCTTTCAGTCTATGCTCACAGCAGAGATGATCATAGAATCATAGAATGTTTTAGGTTGGAAGAGACCTCAAAGATCATCCTGTTCCAACCCCCCTCTGAAAGGACACCTCCCACTAGATCAGGATGCTCAAGACCTCATCCAGCCTGGCCTTGAACACATCCAGGCAGGGAGCAGCCACAAACTCCTTGGGCAATCTGTTCCAGTGTCTTGCCACCCTCATTGCAAAGAACTTCCTCCTAACATCCCATTTAAATCTCCCCTCTGCCAGTTTAAACCCATTACTCCTCATCCTGTCATTACAAGACCTTGTGAACAGTCCCTCCCCAGCCTTCCTGTAAGCACCCTTCAAATACTGGAAGGCTGCTATAAGGTCTCCTCGAAGCCTTCTCTTCTCCAGGCTGATCAAAGTCTACAGTGCTGATTTTAAGTTAAGGCAAGAAAAACCCAACACTTCTCACCCCTATCTGTTAACAGTACATAAGGGTGAGGAAGGGAAAACACAGCCAGGGGGAATGTCAGTGGGGAATGAGGACAGGGGAGGTGGAGGCGAGGACTGTTTATAGGTCTCCTAATAAGCCTATGAATGCTGCCTACACCTCTGCACGCCTGCATTTCTACTGCTGATACAGGATGCACTCTCCACGTGATGCTATTCTTGTGAGCCAGGAAAATCTGCATGTAATAGAGCAAGGGAATGCTAATCACCTCCAGCCGAGCTGGAATCCGGCACCGTTTGCCTTTATCAAAAGGCAGTTGTCAGAATGAAGAGCCAACCTTGGGGTTCTTTGTGCAGTTAAAAACTAAGAAGTCATTGAAGGCACCATGACCACATACATCCCTGTTGGTGCTAAGTGTCCCCCCCCTCCCCAGTTGCACAGGACTTGATAATCTCTCCCAGATATCCCTCAGGCTACAGGATAGATTTTTATTTTATTGGTTTTTTTCAAGCAGTGTTTTGTCACTAAGAGAGAAGCAATTTCCAGCCCATTCAAATGATGAATACTTGAAACAAAGATGGGTTAAAACAGCTCACCCAACAGGGGCTACTAAATCAGTGGCAGAAGTGCCAGTAAAACACCTGTGCCGCCTCTCTCCACACCTCCCTGTCCCCACCAGGCTGTGGGGACAGTTCCTGCTCAGTCTTACTCAACACCTGGGGTGGAATCTGTATCACCCAACCACACTTTTCTTCAATCACAGGATGTCAGGAGTTAGAAGGCACCGAAAGAGATTGCCACAGCAGGACCATGCAAGTCTAGCTTGGGTCACAGAAGAACACATCCAGACAGGCCTGGAAAGTCTCCAGAGAAGGAGACTCCATAACCTCCCTGGGAAGCCTGTGCCAGTGCTCTGGGACCCACACAGGCAAGAAGTTTCCCTTTGTGTTGAGCTGGAACCTCCTGTGCTGCAGCTTCCATCCATTGTTCCTTGGCCTATGCCAGGGAGCAAGTGAGCAGAGCCTGTCCCACACCTCCTGACCCCCAGCCCTCAGATTTACAAACACTGATTAAATCCCCTCTCGGTCTTCTCTTCTCCAGACTACAAAGCCTCAGGTCCCTCAGCCTCTCCTCATCAGGCAGTGCTCCTGTCCCCTAATCATAGCCCTAATCATAGCCCTCCACTGGAACCTCTCCAGCAGATCCCTGTCCCTCTTCAACTGGGGAGCCCAAAAGTGAACACAGTATTCAAGATGGGGTCTCACCAGGGCAGAGTAGAGGGGGAGAAGAACCTCCCTTGATCTGCTGGACACACTCTTCTTAATACACCACAGGATCCCATGGGCCTTCTTGGCCACAAGGGCACATTGCTGTCCCAGTGGTAACTTGTTGTCCACCAGGACTCCCAGGTCCCTCTCCATAGGGCTGCTCTTCAGCAGAACACCTCCCAACCTATGTTGATGCAATTTGTTATTCTTTCTCAGGTGCAGGACTTAGCATTTGTCGTTTTGGAACCTCATTTTGTTTCTCTGTGCCCAGCTCTGTCCAAGGCTTGCTGGATTTGGGATATTTGGAGCTATTTCAGATGAAGAGAAAATTAACAGAGATACTCCACGCAAACAGAAGAACAACAGCAAGTGATGGACTTAACCCTGCTGGCCTTAGCAGTAAATGACACACAAGCTTGGTTCTGAATGAAAAGTTAGGTCAGCACTTGCAAGGACTCTCTTCTCAACTTATAAACTGATTATGAGGCGCAGAATTTGCTTTATATCTTTGCATTGGTGATTGATTGATTATAATAATTGCAGAAACTATTTTGCCACTAGCTAACATTACCGCCACACAGACAGCACACAAAATTCAGAGTGGATTTAGAGTCATAGAATCAGGCAGGGTTGGAAGGGACCACAAGGATCATCTAGTTCCAACCCCCTTGCCATGCCCAGGGACACCCTACCCTAGGTCAGGCTGCCCACAGCCTCATCCAGCCTGCCCTTAAACACCTCCAGGGATAGGGCTTCCACCACCTCCCTGAGAAACCCATTCCAGACTCTCACCACCCTCATACTGAACAACTTCTTCCTAACATCCACTCTGAATCTACCCATTTCTAGCTTTGTTCCATTCATAGAATCATAGAATCAGTCAGGGTTGGAAGGGACCACAAGGATCATCCACTTTCAACCCCCCCTGCTATGCCCAGGGACACCCTACCCTACATCAGGCTGCCCACAGCCTCATCCAGCCTGGCTGCAAACACCTCCAGGGATGTGGCCCCAAACACCTCCCATTCCAGGCTCTCACCACTCTCAAGCTCAACAACTTCCTCCTCACATCCAATCTGAATCTCTCCACCTCCAGCTAGCCCTAGCACTGCCTGACATCCTTAAAAGTCCCTCCCCACCTTTCATGTATGCCTCCTTAAGATACTGAAAGATCACAATAAGGTCACCTGGGAGCCTTCTTCTCTCCAGAGTGAACAGCCCCAACTCTTTCAGTCTGTCCTCATAGCAGAGGTGCTGCAGCCCTCTGATTTAAGGAGTTTCGTTTCCAGACTGCTGATGTAATACAGTCCTGCACATTCCCAAGGCAGAGAAAGAAAAAAAGAAAAATCTTCCATTCCATTAAGTTCAGGCTGATTTTTTTTTTTTTTTTTTTTTTTTTTTTTTTTTTTTTTTTTTCCCCCATTGTTGCAGAATTTAAACTTTGAAACCAGCCCTGTCCACACTGGTGACATTTAGAACTGAGCCCTGGAGAGCTTCTTCAGAAGTTGTCAAGGCTGAGCACAGACCACTGTCCTGATTTTGAGCAAGCTTCTGCAATGATGGGAAACTTTCTGAAGGTCATTGTCCTCTATCAGACACATGATGTAGCATTGTCTGAATGCGAGGATTGAAGCCCCAAATCCTGTGTTCTTTTTTGCTGCTCTTCCCCTGAACTGATGAGTAACCTTTAAAAAAAAAAAAAAATAGGCTCCCAGGAATAAATCCACAAACAGATTTAGCAACTAAAGCAGCCTAAATCCCATTTAAGTCCATAGTTTAGATCTTCAAAAACTGCATTCAGCTATCACCTAGTTCAGGAGATGTCAGTATCCATAGGCAACCAGAGTTCTCCCTTTGGCCAAATCCCTGGAAATCCACCTACCCCTGCCCCCCTCACCAGCTTTAGCAGGCATTTCCAGACCATAATGGAAAAGAACCATAAAAGCATAGTGGCAGGAAAAGCAGTGGCAATAATTTCCCCTTTTCCCATACTTATTTGCCCTGCTAAGTAAACTGGGTATGTTTTGTAAGAAGTCCCCAGGTAAAATCCCTTTTCAGCCTGAGGGCACCTGAAATTACATTCATTCAGACCTCCAGGGTGCCCTAAGCACATTGCAGAATGGTTTAAGTTGGAAGGGACCTCAAATATCATCCAGTTCCAGCTTCCTGCCACAGGCTCATACTGAGCTTCTTATCCACCAGCACCCCCAAGTCTCTCTCCTCAGTGCTGCTCTTGAGCCACTCACTGCCCATCCTATATTTGTCCTTGGGATTGCGCTGACCCAGGTGCAGAATCATAGAATGGTTTAGGTTGGAAGAGACCTCAAAGATCATCCAGTACCACCCCCCTGTGCCACAGGCAGGGACACCTCCCACTAGATCAGGCCTCATCCAACCTGGCCTTGAACACATCCAAGGAGGAAGCAGCCACAACCTCCCTGGGCAACCTGTGCCAGTGCCTCACCACCCTCACTGTGAAGAATTTCCTCCTAACATCCCGTTCAAATCTCCCCTCTGACAATTTGAACCCATTTGCCCTCGTCCTGTCATTACAAGACCTTGTGAACAGTCCCACCCCAGCCCTCCTGTAGGCCCCCCTCAGATACTGGAAGGCGAACCTTGCACTCAGCCTTGTTGAACTTCATGAGGTTGGCTTGTGCCCACCTCTCCAGCCTGTCCAGGTCCCTCTGGATGGATCTCTTCCCTCCAGCCTGTCATCTGCACCACACAGCTTGGTGTTGTTGGCAAACTTGTTGAGGGTGCCCATGGCAACGACACAGTCAGTACGTGTCTCGGTCCTGACTAAAGAGGACAATTTAAGATATGGACAGAATTCAGGGGTTGTCCTTCAGCATGCTTCAGCAACCTTCCAGTATCTGAAGGGAGCCTACAGGAAGGCTGGGGAAGGACTATTCACAAGGTCTTGTAATGACAGGACGAGGGGGAATGGGTTCAAACTGGCAGAGGGAAGATTTGAATGGGATGTTAGGAGGAAGTTCTTCACAGCAAGGGTGGTGAGGCACTGGAACAGGTTGCTCAGGGAGGTTGTGGCTGCTCCCTCCCTGGAGGTGTTCAAGGCCAGGCTGGATGAGATCTTGAGCATCCTGCTCTAGTTGGAGGTGTCCCTGCCTATGGCACAGGGGGGTTGGAACCGGATGATCTTTGAGGTCTCTTCCAACCTAAACCATTCTATGATTCTATGCTCTGCTTGGGTATCTTGAGTTGGCAGTTCTTCTAGATCTTATTCTTTGCATTTCCTTATGAGCACAGCTGACTGCTAAAGGGGCTGATGATTTCTGGTGAGCAGCAGATGCCTTCAGAATTGGCACAGGGACTGTACCTACCCACGCCGCTTTATTTTCGCAACTCCTGATTTACTTTTCTCCTTTTCAAAATAACATTAGCCATGATTACCTGGTTTTCTATGCTGATTTGAGACCTTCAAATAGAAAACAAAACCAAAAACAAAAAAAAAAAAAACAAACACCACAAAACACCCACAAAAACCAAGACAACAAAAACACAGAACCAAAATAGAACTTTACATCTGCATGCATTTATTACTAAAGCCAGCTTATGCCTGTTTCTTCTCTTTGCTGAGCAACAACTTGGAAAGCACTTGCTGAAAGTGTGCACCCTGAGCAGTCTGTATTTTATCTACAAAAATGCAGACCTCAAGTTGTTAGGAATTCATCCTTCAATGGAAAGAAGAAGAAGAAGGAGGAGGGGGAAAAAAAATCTAAACCACAAAACACCAACACCCACCACACTTTTCTGGAAGATTTGGGATTTAATATAGTGTGTGCATGCACAGCCCAGACAGCAACTGTGTGCTGGGCTGCAGCAAGAGCAGCTGTGGGCAGTAGGGCAAGGGAGGGGATTCTGTCCCTTTGCTCTGCTCTCCCCAGACCCCACCTGGAGTACTGTGTGCAGTTCTGCAGCCTCTAACACAAGAAGGACATGGAACTGTTGGAGAGAGTCCAGAAGAGGCCATGAACATGATCAGAGGGCTGGAGCACCTCTGCTATGAGGACAGGCTGAGAGAGTTGGGGCTTCTCAGCCCAGAGAAGAGAAGGCTTCCAGGAGACCTTATAGCAGCCTACCAGTATCTGAAGGCTGAGGAGGGACTATTGACAAGGTCTTGTAATGACAGGATGAGGAGGAATGGGTTTAAACTGGCAGAGGGGATACTGAAACTGGATGTTAGGAGGAAGTTCTTTCCACTGAGAGTAGTGAGACACTGGCACAGGTTACCCAGGGAGATTGTGGCTTCACCTCCCTGGAGGTGTTCAAGGCCAGGTTGGATGATGCTTTGAGCAACCTATTCTAGTAGGAGGTGTCCCTGCCTCTGGCAGAGAGTTGGAATTGAACGATCTTTGAGGTCCCTTCCAACCTAAACCATTCTATGATTCTATAGTCCTTTTCTGTTTCTCCAGCTGTGGGTCACAAATACAGTAGCTTTTCATGGCAAGGTCAGTCCAGATGAAATTAGTACAAGTATATGGAGCACAAGCCCTATGAGGAGAGGCTGAGGGAGCCTGGAGAAAAGGAGGCTCAGGGGTGACCTCATTGCTCTCTACAACTACCTAAAGAGAGGTTGTAGCCAGGTGAGGTTGGTTTCTTCTCCCAGGCAACCAGCAACAAAACAAGGGGACACAGTCTGAAGTTGTGCCAGGGGAGGTATAGGCTGGGTGTTAGGAGGAAGTCCTTGACAGAGAGAGTGATTGGCATTGGAATGGACTGCCCAAGGAGGTGGTGGAATCACCATCCCTGGAGGTGCTCAGGAAGGGACTGGATGGAGCACTTAGTGCAATGGTCTTGTTGATTGGCTAGGGCTGAGTGCTAGGTTGGATTGGATAATCTTGGAGGTGTCTTCCAACCTGGCTGATTCTATGATCCTAAGGATTGGCAGATGGGAACTTAGTGCCATTGGATAGGGCTGGGTGATCTTGGAGGTCTCTTCCAACCTGGCTGATTCTATTCTATTCCAAGTCAACACTGGATAGGTTGGTTTTATTTTTAATATGTGTTGGTCTTTTTTTTTTGTTTTTTTTTGACAGAAAGAAAGCAACCTGAGCTACACACAAATGGGTCACAGCCCCTCATGTTTACTGCCAAACATGAACTAAATCTGGAGTAGCTTGGCATGCCTCTATAATCATTATTAAAAAAATAATATAAAGGCACCTTTAATAAGATTTTGTTAAATGGAGAGCTAATGTGTAGCAGCCTTACATCAGATATGTGAAAAGATAATTTCACAAGGCTGGGAGAAGTATTATCAAGGACCTGAGTAGAGAAATCTGTCTCTCTCGATAGTGGAGGAATTTGTATTTGAAGACTTCTCTTTCCTATTGAGATCTTCATTGCCTTGTACAAAAATACCTCTTTTAATCTCAAATCCCCACTGGCATTTTCATATAAGCACTGAAAATGCTATTGGGCTTTAGAGATTTAATTTAATGAAGGAAAAGTATTTCTATTAAAGTGTGTATTATTTTATTTTGTTTTGTTTTGTTTTATTTATTTTTTTTTTTTAATTTTAAAGACAACATTTTCTGAGGAGCCAGGGAAACAGGATTATTTTAAGCTCTGAAAAACTGCCTAACCTGTGCCCTTGTAGAACTGCTGCCTCACAAAGGAAGCTTAACAGCTGTGGCAGAGCCTGTAGGTGCTCTTGAAAAGGGACCCTACTGTCCCCAAGCCACGTTGCACACTGAGGATGCCAAGCCTGGAGACAGTAAAAGAGAGAGGGGAAAAAAAAAAAAGAAATGTCCCCCATGCAGTCAGGTTGTTTATGCTAAATACCTCACCAAATAGCTCCTAAATCTTCTGCATTAATGGACCAATCCTCTCATCTATTTATGTCCTACAAGTATTAGGTGTGTCTGGGTAGGTAACAAATTCACTGTTGGGGTAGATGAAAGCCACTCCATCAATCTGGGCAGGATTGAAGCCTTTGGCTTCTGTGATGGGATAGATTCAGAATTGCTCTGTATAGGATTCCCCTTGTATTAATTCTCACAGTATTGCTTTTGTAAGGACAAAAGCTTCGTTTTTTGTGGGTTGTTTTTCTTTTTTTTTTTTTTCCTGTGGATCACTCGTGCCTTTGCTGCAGGAATATTCATTACAAATACAAATTCCTTTTCATATTGAGAAAGAGAGTGCACTTGACACCAGGAAGCCTCTCAACAGGACACTGCCAGGGTTGACAAGCTCAACAGCACACATCAGCTACAGCAGTTGCTCTATTTGCGTGTAGGGTTTACAGAAGGTTAAATTCCCTCAATCTGAAGTAAATAAAAGGCTATTTTTGACTTAGCAACCAAATAGATCACTGAGTTATAGCAATGCAAACCTCCTAAGTTACCTATAACAACAACATCTGGGCCATGGAATTAAAATAGAATAGAATCATAGAATGGTCTAGGTTGGAAGAGACCTCAAAGATCATCCAGTTCCAACCCCCCGCCACAGGCAGGGACACCTCCCACTAGATCAGGTTGCTCAAGACCTCACCAGCCTGGCCTTGAACACCTCCAGGGAGGGGGGAAAAAAAAAAAAAAACCCACTGTGATGGTGAAGTAAGGTAGTCCAGAAATAAATAGCTGACTTCTCCTAAGATTTACTACTCGTATTTAGACAGCAAAGTCTACGGAGGAGTTGTTTGTCTAAGGAGGCACAGATTTACAGTGAGGGTGGTGAGACACTGGCACAGGCTACCAAGGGAGGTTGTGGCTGCTCCCTGCCTGGAGGTGTTTAAGGCTAGGCTGAATGAGGTCTTGAGCGACCTGATCTAGTGGGAGATGCCCCTGCCTATAGCACAGGGGCGTTGGAACTGGATGAGCTTTGAGGTCCCTTCTGCGCTAAACTATTCTATGATTCTATAATGTGGGGTCTAGGCACCATCACAAAAGCAAAAGGGTCATCTCCTTCTTCTGAAGTGAGACAACCTCAGCAAAATGAGGTAATGTAATGTTCTGGAGCCCCCAAAACAAGAAGGATATGGAACTGTTGCAGAGAGTCCAGAGGAGGTCACAAAGATGCTCAGAGGGCTGCAGCAGCTCTGTTATGAGTACATGCTGTGAGAGTTGGGACTGTGCACCTGGAGAAGAGAAGGCTTCCAGGAGACCTTGGAGTTGCCTTCCAGTATCTGAAGTGTGTTACGATGTTTGCAGGGAAAATTTTGTTGCTCAAGAAAAGGGAAGCCCTTTTCAATTGTAGACTATTAGAAATGGTTGTCCAAATCTATTCTTGATGGTACCAGCAACTTTAATTGCTGGTGGTTTGCACTAAATGGGACAGCCTCTGCTATGAGGACAGGCTATGAGAATCGGGGCTCTGCAGCCTGGAGAAGAGAAGGCTTCCAGGAGACCTCATAGCAACCTTCCAGTACCTGAAGGGGGCCTACAAGAGGCTGCAGAAGGACTATTTATAAGACCTTGTAATGACAGGATGAGGAGGAATGGGTTTAAACTGGCAGAGGGGAGATTTAAACTGAAGGTCAGGAAGAAGTTCATTCCAGTGAGGGTGGTGAGATACTGGAACAGGTTGGCCAGGGAGGCTGTGACTGCTGCCTCCCTGGAGATGTTCAAGGCCAAGTTGGATGAGGCTTTGTGCAACCTGTTCTAGTGGGAAGTGTCCCTACCTATGGCACAGGGGGGTTGGAACTGCTTTGAGATTCCTTCCAACCTAAACCATTCTATGATTCTATGATCCATGCAGGTCCCTTCCAACCCCTAACATCCTGTGACTGATTGGATTTTTTTCATTGTCATTTATGGGGTGTAAGACTTCCACGGAAAGTGGATCCCCTACTCTTCCCCAAAATATTTTTTTTCTATGGTGGGGGAGGTTGGAACTGGATGAGCTTTGAGGTTCCTTCCAACCTACACCATTGTATGATTCTATAAAAGGAGAGAGAGCATCCAAAGGCCTGTACAGAACACACAATTCCCCATAACTGACTGATGGAGCTGGTGCAGGTTTCAACGGATGTTTGGCCCCAGATCTTCATCACAGCCCAAACGATCGCGCGCGCTCGCTGTGACCTTTCGGCTGCCTTTCCCTATTTACATTCTCAGGCCTTTCCGGTAAGAACTATTTCTCCCTGAGCACGGAGCTGTGGACAAAAAGATAACTCTGCTATTGACTTCAATAGATCTACGATTCCCCTGTGTGCTCACAGACCTGGCAGCACAGCAGACATCTTACTGCTTGAAGTTTCAGCGGCTAGCGGTAAGGTTAGCTTCAAACTGCAACTGGGAATTCCCATAGTTTGCTGTACCAGGCAGATGATCACTGTCAAAGGAACTGGTGGCTCGTTGCAGAAGCTTTAAAAAGCTCAGCAGAAATCAGTTAAAAGCTGATGAATCTAGGGAATATGGGCAGTCACCAGAAGTATTTGGAAAAGCAAAATGTTCCAGCTGTGGCTCCTGTGCATCAAAATGATTTTTATTTAAACAGGTGAAAAATATCACCTAGAATTTTGTTTTTTTTTTTGGTTTTGTTTTTTTTTTTTTTTTTTTTTAATTAAAATACACTGTTTGCTGAATATTTTGAAAGTGTGAGCTTGACAGACAATTATTTCACCCTCACTGCCTCAGTTTTTCCTTTTGTGGTGAGCACAGGCAAACCATGATAGACTGCGGTCTGACTTTGTTTATTTCTGTGCTGGTTTGAGGGTGATTGGAATATTTTAATGAGAGAAATTAGATTATTGTCTGTGAAAAAAAGAAAATGTAGTGATGCCTACATTAGCCACTCATTCTGCTGGGACATGTAAAAACAAGGACACGAGCATAGGAGACCTTATAGTAACCTTCCAGTATCTGAAGAGGACCTACAGGAGCACTGAGGAACTATTCACAAGGTCTTGTTATGACAGGACAAGGAGTGATGGGTTTAAACTGGCAGAGGAGGGATTTAAACTGGATGTTAGGAGGAAGGCCAGGTTGGATGAGGCTTTGAATGAAGTTACATTAACTACTTTCCTGCTGCTGAACCATGTGATGGTTCATGAGCTATTCACTCACCTCCCCCCCCCCACCATCATTTGAATTCACCCAGACTACACTCAGCCATCTGGAAGTTAAGGAATAAAGCTTTATATTCACAGCTTAGCACTATATACAAGCAGATATGTACTATATAGTACAGATATATGCAGTGAAAAGGTAATACAGAAACACCACAGCCCTCCCAGAGATCAAAATCCCTAAGAGGGGGTTCCAACCACCATACCACGTTCCCCCCACTACCCAATCTTATCCCACTGTCTTATGTGCCAGGTAAGCAAAGGTAGATCAGCCAGGGTAGTTAAGAAGTAGGAAACTGGTTAGTGGAGTTACACAGATCCAGCTAGAAGGCAGGGAGAGAGATGCAGCTGCCAGAGTGGCTCAAGCATCTCTGTCTTATCTATGTTTTGACTTTTACTTGCATACATCTCAGCAAGCCTATGAATGGAGTGGACACAATTTTGTTTTCCTTTCTCAGCCTATAATCTAATTTCTCATAAAAATCCTCCAATTAGCCTCAAACCAGCACAAGCCAGCAGAAAGTGTTACCACCCCATCAAAGTCATTGGAACTATGACTACTTGGCTCTGCTAAGGAACTGCCCCAAGTCATAGAATCATAGAATGGTTTAGGTTTGAAGGGACCTCAAAGATCATCCAGTTACAACCCCCTGCCATAGAATCATAGGATCATAGAATGGTTTAGATTGGAAGGGACCTCAAAGATCATCCAGTTCCAACCCCCTGCCATAGGATCATAGAATGGTTTAGGTTGGAAAGGACCTGAAAGGTCATCCAGCTCTAACTCTCTGCCATAGAATCATAGAATGGTTTAGGTTGGAAGGGACCTCAAAGATCATCCAGTTCCAACCCCCTGCCATAGGATCATAGAATGGTTTAGGTTGGAAAGGACCTGAAAGATCATCCAGCTCTAACTCTCTGCCATAGAATCATAGAATGGTTTAGGTTGGAAGGGACCTCAAAGATCATCCAGTTCCATCCTCCCTGTGCCATAGGTAGGAACACGTCCCACTAGAACAGGTTGCTCAAGGCCTCATCCAGCCTGGCCTTAAACACCTCCAGGGAGGGAGCAGCCACAACCTCCCTGGTCACTGGTTCATCTCTAAAAGAACTGCCAGCGGATGGGGTGGGTGGAAGTGAGGAAAACAGGCAGGGAGGAAGGTTGATGCAGAGTGGCAGACAGTACACCGTGCTGGCAGTGTTAATAGAAACCCTCTCTTTTCCCCTGCACTCTTATGCAAAGCTCAGATCTGAAGGTTACCTGCTTCCCCAGTGACTTGAAATGGAATTTTTTTTTTTTTTTTTGGTAATCTCTTCAATCTGTCTCTTCCTCTATTTACAGAGCATAAAAGTAACCATAAAATGCCACCGTTTCTGAGCAAACCTAATCTGCCCTTCCAGTAATACCAGGCCACGTGATGATTATCTCATTCTCTCTTTGACAAATGTGGAATTATTGTCTGGATGCCCACATAAATGCACGTCTCTACATTAGATAAATAACAGTAAAGACAAATAAATAATGTGAAACACTGAGCAAGGTCAGCAATAGTCTCGTGCCTCTGACCAGTTGACCAGTGACCTGTTCTACAGAGTTAGTGACACTGCTCATGGCTTTTTGACTCCACCTTTCCACTTCAGTTTCAGACAAGGCAATAGGGAAAGAGAGACAAGATAAGAAAAGAAAACTAGTTTCTTCTGCATGAATGGGGATAAAATATCAAGTTGTTAACCAAAGGAAAGCAGTGAAATGGGCTGATTTTGGACAGCCTCATGCAGGGTATTACATGATTGAGTGACCTGTTCTAGTGGGAGGTGTCCCTGCCTATGGCAGGGGTTGGAACTGGGTGATCTTTGAGGTCTCTTCCCAACCTAAACCATTTTATGAGTCTGTGATCTCTCTGTCAAGACAGGTGTGATGGTTTGAACTAATTGAAGGATTTGAATGAGAAATTAGACTATAGGCTGAGAGGAAAGCACTGACAATGCTACTCCACTCACAGCTTCACTGAGAAAGAAAAAAAAAATTGTTTTAAGAGTTGTAACCCAAATATAGATAAGTCAGAGGGTTTCACACCTTTCTGGGCTGTGGCTGGCTCCTTGCATGGCTCCTTTCTCCCTGCCTTTTGTAGATGATTCTGAATAATTCCACTAACTTCTTTTCCTACTGCTAATCCCCTTGGCCAATCTACCTTCATCTATCTGCTGCATTAACAGATGGTGATATAAGACTGGGGAAGGGGGGAAAGGTGGTAGGGGTGAGCCCTCTTAGGGAGTTTTGATCTCTGGAAGGGCTGTGGTGTTTCTGTATTACCTTTTTCACTGTATATATCTGTAAATATCTGTTATACATTGTAAACATCTGCTTGTATATTGTAAATATAAAGCTTCATTCCTTAACTTCCAGCCGACTGAGTCCTAGCCTGGTTTATTTCACAGTGGGGGGAGTGGGGGGAGGGGGAAGGCAGCTGCCAAACCACCACAACGGGGTCAAAAATGCCAAGAGCAGAGGTTTCTCTGTTAGCTGTGGATGAAGAGAGAGACAGCCTAAGAGAAGCTCAAAAAATGCAGGGTGAAAACTGTAAGGAAAGGATACAAAATAAGCATCTATTCCAGTCTCATCGTTTTTAAGGTCTGGGTGAGGAAAAACCTGTCCTTGAAATTAAAAAAAAAAAAACAAAAACAAACAACTAAACAAAAAATAAAGCCTCACCAAGTCCAGAGAGAACAAACAAGTAGTCAAGATGAGTGACAGTCTCAGTAGGGATGCTGTTTCTGCAGCAGGTAGAAGCTGCAGGAGTGCCAGCACACAACCAACCCGATGTGACCGCTGAAAAGCTCAACACAACTCTTCCCTGAAGAGAAGCAAAGAAGTTTCACTGCATGACTGAGCAAGCCATAACCATATGTGGGTCAGGCACGGTGGCTCGGATTCTGAACTCAAAGGAGAGCTGTCCTTTGCCATTCAACTTGACTTCTACAGAGAGAAACCTTGGATATCTTCAGCGTGCTGACAATGGTGAGGTTTGTAGATCAGTCCCAGCAGCCATACAGCACAGAGCCAAGCCAACATTTTTAAAGGGTTAAGCCCACCTGGAACCTTCTGACTTTTCCCTGGGGATGGTCTGACCTGCCCCCAGGTGTCATGTTTATCCCCCTCCCACTTCCTGCCAAGGACTACTATAAAAGAGAAGAATATCTTGTCTTCTCTCTCTCTGGCCCTGCCTTCCTGGCCAACTCCTTGCTGTTCTGCTGCCAGACCACCATATGTTCTCCAGCCAACACATGGGGATAGCAACCATTTTCTTTGGCACTCTTGACTAACTGCATCTCAGCATCAAAATCCTGCATCCTGTTTCATCCACCATCAAATCACCCATCCCAGAGTTTGGACTCAACTCCCTTTCCACGGGTTGTATGCCTATATAAGGCTTCGGGGAGACCTTATAGCAGCCTACCAGTATCTGAGGGGGGCCTACAGGAGGGCTGGGGAGGGACTGTTCACAAGGTCTTGTAATGACAGGACGAGGGGGAATGGGTTCAAACTGGCAGAGGGGAGATTTGAAC
>VWZI01023948.1:124184-135074 GCA_013396835.1 Psilopogon haemacephalus | reverse complement strand
AAACACCCTTCGCCTTTTTTTTTTTTTTTTTTTGTTAAAGTTGATATCTTTTTACTTCCAAATTGAATTGAGTATTTATTGAGCTTTCTGAGCTCAGGGTGGGCTAACCTTAGCCTATACCCAGTACAACGTGGGAGCTCCTTTTCCAACACAAAAAACCCCAACTATTACAGGGAATAAAGGTCACTTGTAGCCTCAGGCAGAGGAATAGAGAGTTCTTCTTGCTCCTTGGAAAAGTACAGGAGAGCAAAGCCTGACAAAGGAAGTCCTGAGGCTGAAGGAATACGTTCAAGGAGACCCTTGAAAACCTCTGCCCTTTTTGCATCCATGGAATTCAGATGATAAAGGAGGAGTCAGGCACTTAACTGCCTTCTTGTACCCTGCCTTTCAACCAGGGTTCCTCCCGCCTAGCTTTAAGCATTTAAGCAATGAGCCAACCACCTCCAGAGAACAAAGCAGGTGTTAGTGAGATCAGGCACCCTCTGCAGCTTCCAGTCACCTTTTACTGACTGCAGAGTGAGTCTGGAGTCTCCAAAACTGAGCAGCTCAGAAAAAAAAAGAGCTCTCGCTCAGCTAAGAAAAATCTGTGGTTTAATCTCTCCCCTTTTCTCCCCCTGTGAAATAAAGATCAGCCCTTTCCTAACGCTAGCACACCTCCACTTACCACAAGCAATTCTCAGTGTGAAAGCATCATCCTGCTGCTGCTATACACAGGAGTTTTACAGCTGAGGGATTTGAGTAAAACCTCAGATCAATTCACAGATACAGTTCTATTAAGTGTAACACAGACTACCTTTTATTCCATCCTGACCTAATCCAAGCCAGGCCTTGGGAGTATAGGATCATAGAATCAGGCAGGGTTGGAAGGAACCACAGGAATCATCCAGTTCCAACCCCCCTGCCATGCTCAGGGACACCCTACCCTAGAGCAGGCTGCCCACAGCCTCATCCAGCCTGCCCTTAAACATCTCCAGGGAAGTGGACCCAACCACCTCCCTGGGCAACCCATTCCAGGCTCTCACCACTCTCATGCTGAGCAACTTCCTCCTCACATCCAGTCTGAATCTCCCCACCTCCAGCTTTGCTCCATTCCCCCTAGTTCTGTCATTACCTGATAGCCTCAAAAGTCCCTCCCCAGTTTTTTCATAGGCCCCCTTCAGATACTGGAAGGCCACAAGAAGGTCACCTGGGAGCCTTCTCTTTTCCAGCCTGAACAGCCCCAACTCTTTCAGTTTGTCCTCATAGCAGAGGTGCTGCAGACCTCTGAGCATCTTTGTGGCCCTTCTCTGGACACACTCCAGCTTGTCCACATCTCTCATCAAAACTAGATGCAGTACACCAGGTAGGGTCTCACCAGAGCGAAGTAGAGGAATATGATATTGTCCTGGTTTCATCTGGGACACAGTTAATTTTCTCCCTGGACAAATGGCAGCAAAAGGAAGATTTCTGTGGTGTGGAGAGCAAAGAACTGGAGGAAAATTACAGAAGTCCTGCCTAGGTCCAGCAACAGCATTAAAGAACCCCCAATATATGTATAGGTCTTGTAGTGACAGGACGAGGAGGAATGGGTTCAAACTGGCAGAGGGGAGATTTATACTGGATGTTAGGAGGAAGTTCATAACAGTGAGGATGGTGAGACACTGGTACAGGTTGCCCAGGGAGGTTGTGGCTGCTCCCTGCCTGGAGGTGTTCAAAGCCAGGTTGGATGAGGCCTTGAGCGACCTGATCTAGTGGGAGTTGTCCCTTCCTATGGCACAGGGAGGTTTTAACTGGATGACCTTTGGAGGTCCCTTCCAACCTAACCCATTCTATGGTTATACTTTATCCCTGCACTTCCATTTTCCACTGTCACAAGACACTCCAAAGGCATATCTGCATTACCTACATGTAACCAAAGTGAAGGGAAACAGCCTAAAGGTTCTTTTATAGACAATGCATCTATTCATAGTAGCTAAAGGTGGCGAGGCACTGGAACAGGTTGCCCAGGGAGGTTGTGGCTGCTCCCTCCCTGGATGTGTTCAAGGCCAGGCTGGATGAGGTCTTGAGCGACCTGATCTAGTGGGAGTTGTCCCTGCCTATGGCACAGGGGGGTTGGAACTGGATGATCTTTAAGGTCTCTTCCAACCTAAACCATTCTATGATTCTAAGGGGATAAAGATCCCCACTAAAATCCATTAAAACCAGGAGTAATACTGCCCCATATAGTTTTTACTTTGCGCTTTTACTACACCTTTCCTCCCAGGATCTGGGAGCAACTCGTCAAATGAGAAATTAGCTTCTGCTGCTTTACAAGGCTAAAATAAAACCCCTGCTTTCCGACAGAGAGGACAGCTACAGTGACAGCTGAAGGTCACACAGGCACAGAGCTTGGGCTGTAGGTTTCTGCTCCAAAGCCCATTCCCTTTTTTAATTAGAGGGATGACAGCGCCGTGCACATGCAGCGCGCAGGGTAAACATTTGTCTGAGTTCTTCGTCTCCTCCTCCCATTATCTGCACCCTTAAATTTGAATGCCTCGTTTTTGGTTTTTTTTTTTTTTTAATTCTTTTTTTTTCTTCCCAGAGTTTTCTGCACAATTCAAATGAAGCGTGAAGGAGGGAATGAGAGGGTTTATTGAGCCATAGCAGCCTGACGCGATCCAGTGTGGCTGCATGATTCGAATGCTTAAGTGGCCCAGATGCTCGAACATTCAATTAATGAATTCTGGAGATTTGGGAAGGGAGTGAAGGGATGAAGGGGAGAAAAAAAAACAAAACCAAAAACCAAACCCCAAACCACCCAACATTACACAAGATGTTGGCTTTGCCATCGCATTATCCTAGTTGTCTCGCTCTGATGAAGGTTAATGAGGAGAGTTCAAATGCTAAGACATAATTAAATAGCAATAATTAAATTGGGGCTTAATAATAAGTTGGGGCTTTTCAGCCTGAAGAAGAGAAGGCTTCCAGGAGCCCTTATAGTAGCCTTCCAGTATCTGAAGGGGGCCTACAAAAGAGCTGGGCAGGGACTATTCATAAGGTCTTGTAATGACAGGACCAGAGGTAATGGGTTTAAACTGGCAGAGGGGAGATTTAAACGGGACGTTAGGAGGAAGTTCTTCACAGCAAGGGTGGTGAGACACTGGCACAGGTTGCCCAGGGAGGTTGTGGCTGCTTCCTCCCTGGAGGTGTTCAAGGCCAGGCTGGATGAGGTCTTGAGCGACCTGATCTAGTGGGAGGTGTCCCTGCCTATGGCACAGGGGGGTTGGAACTGGATGAGCTTTGAGGTCTCTTCCAACCTAAACCATTCTATGATTCTATGAAATGAGCTGACACGGCTAGAAGCAGCAAACTGAAATCACAGAATCATAGAATAATCAAGTTAAGATTGTTTCCCTTTAAAAGAAGGTAGGAAGCTATTTAAGCATGACCATAGCAGATCTGCAAATTGGTTCCCCATATTCTAGAACATGAGGCAAGCACCCATTAATTGGTATCATTACATATTTAATGCAGTTTGCTTTGCCTTCCCTGATCCTATTTGCCTGGTTTTGGATGGTAGCCTCAGCACAAATGAAGCCTGTTTGGCAGGACTGCAGTCTGATCAGAGACAGGCATGTGGTCATCCTGGCTGAAAGGTGTTTGTATACTCCCCAGGTAGTGTGCTATGAAAAACTGACAGGGAATTGTGATGCAGGCAAGCAACGCTCTGACCCATAACGTTCTGAGAGCACTCAGTGCAAGACATGAAAGCTAAGCCAACATTTGGAAAATTCATAGAAACAGTCAGGGTTGGATGAAACCACAAAGATCGTCTAGTTCCAAACACCCTGCCATGGGCATGGACACCCTACCCTAGATCAGGCTGTCCAGCCTGGCCTTAAACACCTCCTGGGATGTGGCTTCCACCACTTCCCTAAGAAAACTCTTCCAGGCTCTCATCACCCTCATGTTGAACAACTTCTCCCTAACATCCAGGGTGAATCTACCCATTTCTAGCTTTGTTCCATTCCCCCAAGTCCTAGTCACCTCTGCTATGAGGACAGGCTGAGGGAGTTGAGGCTTTTCATTCAAGGAGAAGAGAAGGCTTTGAGGAGACCTGGGAGTAGCCTTCCAGTATCTGAAGGGGGCCTACAGCAGGGCTGGGGAGGGACTATTCACAAGGTCTTGTAATGAGAGGACAAGAAAGAATGGGTTTAAACAGGCAGAGGGGAGACTTAAATGTGATGTTAGGAGGAAGTTCTTTGCAATGAGGGTGGTGAGACACTGGAATGGGTTGCCCAGGGAGGTTGTGGATGCTCCCTCCCTGGAGGTGTTCAAAACCAGGCTAGATGAGGCCTTGAGAAACCTGTTCTAGTGGGAGATGTCCCTGCCTATGGCAGAGGGTTGGAACTGAATGAGATTTGAAGTCCCTTCCAACCTAAACCATTCTATTTCTACCTGACATCCTAAAAATCCCCTCCCCAGTTTTCTTGTAGGCTCCCTTCAGATACTGAAAGGCCACAATAAGGTCACTTGGGAGCCTTCTCCTCTCCAGACTGAACAACTCCAACTCCCTCAGTCTCTCCAGATCCTGAATGCCATGGGCATTTTAAATCTCTGGCCATCCCTACTGTAGGAAGAGTGGTTTACATGGGATGGTGCAGGAAGCATAAGTTTTAAAAAAACCAAACAAGCAAGTAGTTTCTACTATATATTTTTTTCTAATTGATTTGCAGCTGCTAGTTAACATGCATCTTTTGTTAATGGCATCAAAACTTCCCACTGCTCAGAAAATTTCACTGATTTACCAAACACTTCAGGATCACTCAGCGCTGTCAACTGGGCAGGCATTGCCATGGTGAACAAGAAGTTTGCCTGCTGTTGCTCTGCATTAATGGAAATGAGGTGGCAGATCCTGGCAGAAGCAATATTCACGTGTACTGATATCCTGAGAGACAGAAAGAAAAGGAACACATCACCTAGGTCTCTTTGGTGTTTACCTGCACTGTCTTTCCATACAATATTGGGTATGGGTATGCTGCCGTTCAGCAAGACTTGGACAAGCTGGAGGGGTGGGCAGGAAGAAATTTAATGAATTTCAGCAACACCAGGTGTAGAGTCTTGCACCTGGGAAAGAACAACCCCAGGGATGGGTATAGGTTGGGGACTGCTCTGTTGGAAGGCAGCGAAAGGGAAAAGGATCTGCGGGTCCTAGATGATGAGAGGTTGACCATGTGGCAGCAATGTGCTCTGGTGGCCGGGAGGGGCAATGCCATTCTATGGTCTATTAAAAGGGCTGTGACTAGTAGGTGGAGAGAGGTTCTCCTGTCCCTCTACTCTGCCCTGCTGAGGCCACATCTGGAGTACTCTGGATCCCTTGGTTCAAAAGAGACATAGAACTGCTTGAGAGGGTCCAGCACAAAGCCACAAAGATGCTGAAGGGAATGGAACATCTCTCTTACCAGGAGAGCCTGATGAGCTGAGGCTGTGCTGCTTGGAGAAGAGGAAAGGTGACCACAGCAATGGTTATAAATATGTAAAGGATGAGTGCCAGGAGGCTGGAGCCAGGCTCTGCTGAGTGATGCCCAATGACAGGACAAGGAGTAATGTGTGGAAGCTGAGGCATAGGAAGTTCCATTTAAACATGAGAAGGAATTTTTTTTCCCTCTGAGGGTGACAAAACACTGGAACAGGCTGCCCAGGGAGGTTATGGAGTCTCTCTCTATTCAAAATCCGTCTGGATGCATTCCTGTGTGATCTGGTATAGGTCATCCTGCTCTGGCAGGGGGGCTGGACCGGATGAGCTTTTGTGGTCCTTCCCAGCCTCTGGCATTCTGTGATTCTGTGAAATCAGGGAAGCAGCCAAAAGGTGCCATTACAGCTGGCTTAGTGTTTTCATGTATCAAGAGTAACATAAAGTGATCACTTCACTTGTTCCCATGAGAGGAATGGGTAGAAGCAGGCTGTCACCTGCCATTGTTAGGGCTCTATGATTCTGTGATCAGCTTGAAATAAGAACAGAGAAGAGCTTTGCACTCTTTGCATTCAAGTGTCATTATAAATATGTCCTGGATACAGCAGGTAACAAAAAAAGTGCAACATATACCAATAAACTAATACACTAATGGAATTGCATTTAGCTTGGGAGTCCTTTTTTTTTGCGTGCTGCGTTTCACAAGAATACAGCAGTTAGCATCTAACTAAAACTTAAGAACAGAAAGATAGCTGAAAAGGTGGGACAAAAGTAAAGCTAAGTTTAGACAGATTTGTGGGAAGGGAAGTAGAATGAGCTGTTAAAAATCGAGTGGAAGCCAGTCCTCCTTAGACAGTAGCCTTCTCCAGGAGAGATTGACTCTCCTGTCTCTGATCACTCTTCACCAATGGTTGCACTGCACTGATAGAGCATCTGTCATCATTTGAACACTTGAGTAGCAGTGTATCTTCTCTTTGTAAACCTGCCAGCAGTCAGCCATGGCAAGACCTGCAGGCATTTTCATTGCAAGTGCAAAATCCACTATCAGAGCAGGCAGGTTGCAAAGCTCTTTTTCACCTGGAAGTCAAACTAGTATTTGAAGGTAGGTCTCAGTGGGTGAGAAATCCAGTGTGTCAACACACTGAACCCCTACAAATGCTTTTTCTTTGGTCACTTTATCTTACTTGGAAACTAAAATGATGAGGAAAACACCCCTGAGAATAAGACAAACTAACAAAAAAGAATTCTTCCGTGTCTACCCCCATTACCAAGGTGCGATGACCTTGTTCAGTGGTGGCCAAGGGGAATCTGGTTACACATGACTGGTAGCTGAGTTTTTGACAGTAGAGATCTGTCTCCTATATTAAGTTTTCCCCTGTTTAAGTTAAAACGCTCTGGTGCCTCTTTTTACTTACAGACATCTTAAATCTGAAGCAAGAAATTGGCAGGAGTTGGAAGCCAGGCAAGATGCACTGCATATATATCCACGGAAGTTGTACAATTAGAAGCTCAACAGACAGAAACTTAATTATAACTTCATAAACTCTTCCCAAGGTTGATTACCCCGTGGCAAAACCTGGATAATGAACTACTTAAAGCGCAAAGCAAAGAAACTGTTTCCAGCAAGAGAGTGATTGTTCCAGTCGCAGAGGACGTATAAAGTAAGACAACTGGCTCTGAGAGAACCACCACTTCTATCATTCATGATACCAGCTCAAAAAAAAAAAAAACCCAAGGAAATGATAAAAAAAAACAACAAAGCAAAACAAGGCCACAAATAAACCACAACTCAAACCAAACCGAAGCACTTCAACACAAAACCTATATGCAAAGAGCTTTTGTATTCACGATTGCTTAATCATAGAATCATAGAATGGTTTAGGGTGGAAGAGACCTCAAAGAGACCTCAAAGATCATCCAGTTCCAACCCCCCTGTGCCATAGGCAGGGACACCTCCCACTAGAGCAGGACGCTCAAGACCTCATCCAGTCTGGCCTTGAACACCTCCAGGGATGGGAGCAGCCACAACCTCCCTGGGCAACCCGTGCCAGTGTCTCGTTACCCTCACTGTGAAGAACTTTCTCCTAACATCCAGTTTAAATCTCCCCTCTGACAGTTTAAACCCATTCCCCCTCATCCTGTCATTACAAGACCTTGTGAATAGTCCCTCTCCAGCCTTCCTGTAGGCCCCATTCAGATACTGGAAGGCTACTATAAGGTCTCCTGGAAGCCTTCTCTTCTTCAGGCTGAAAAGCCCTGACTTATTATTAAGCCCAAATATTCCAATTAACCTCAAACCAGCACAGTTGGAAAGGACCTTGAAAGGTCATCAAGTCCAACCTCCCCTGCAAGGGTAGGATCACCTAGAGAAGGTCACATAGGAACACATCCAGGTGCATTTTTGAGGGTTTTCAGAGAAGGAAACTCCACAAACTCTCTCTGCTGTCTGTCTCCCCACACTATAAATTCTATGGGACAGGAACTGTTCTACTGTATTTTATCCATCGCACTTCTGTATTACTCCAGCCAAATCAAGCCCAGTGTTATCATCATCTCCTCCATAAACCTATCAGCAATTGCCAACTATCCACATCACTGGGATCAGAAGAGGAAATAATAGAAAGCTAGCACAGGGAGAGAAACCAATAAGGTGAAACAGATTTAAATATGGACTAAGCATTCATCCTGTTTACTATACATGTTTTGGAAGGGTGAAGTTAACTGGAATTATCAATACTAAAAAATGTTAAAAAAAGCTTTTACAGGAAACTATTCTCCTAGAGGGCAGACACACACAAGAAACAAATGCAGTTACAATATCCTCTCCCCCTCCAATTGCTTCACAAATTAAAAGATAATGAGAAGAAGGATTAAGAAAGAGAGAGGTGGAAGAGGACACACACTGCTCCCCACATAAAACACAGCACTCCCCTTCTGCTTATTGTGAACGAGCACAAAGTTTATTTTTCTAAGGCAGGTCCTCTAAGCTGCTTGCTCATGAGGAGATGATGGGTGTGCTTCCAAAGGTTGCATTTCTAAAGCGAGGAGACGGATTCAGCTGTGATGCTGGGAAGGCATCTACAGAATTCAGCCTATTTACATCAGGCGCATGATGCAGCCTCCTCTGCAGCACCCAATCCCCCTTTCATGTATAACTGCTAATAATATTGACAATTGAGTTTGCACAAAGAAAGCTTTACATAATAAGAAACAAACCGTGCTAAGCATCCGTCTGATTTGTGTTTCACCTGGGGTATCCTGCCTCCCTTTCCCTCTGTATCTCATAACCTCAGGAAGCAGCACAATATTAATACAATATCCCAACGATCCACTTATCTCCACCTAATAGTCCCCTCTCTCTCTCTCTTCCCGCACTCCCCTAAGCACGAAGACAAATTATATATGGTTTTTAAATTCATTCTTTTGGTAATAAAGAAGCTTATCTTATCTCTTATTGCATGCATTAAAGTGTTGTCCCCCGGAGGCACCATTTTTCCGCTAGAGCCGGCCCTTATTTTAGCATCAGTTAGACCAAACTGCATTTACGCTCTCTCTCTCTCTCTCTCTCTCTCTCTCTCTGCGCTAATATCTGACCCTTGGCCTTGAGGTAGGAAAGCTGATCCTCAGGTTTATCTGACAATTCTTGTTTTCCTGCCCTTGCCTCCGAGTAAACCAAGATTAGCTTCCTTTCAGGGTTTATTGATTAAGCGCAGCAAAAGGCTGCTTGTTGCGAACCGACTTAAGTCGCAATCGCTTCAATAGGTCTCGGGAGCAAGATAACTGAAGCCACACAACCCCACATGCCAGATAAACACCTATGGGTTTTTTGGGTAGCTGGTGCTTTGTGTTATAAATAAATAGCATCCAGAGAAGCCTCTTTTCCCCCTCCCTTTACAAAGCTCTTTCACCACTTTCCTTTAAGCTCAGGAGAGGAAACGGTGGCGATGGCAATCTCCAAGATGCTACTGTGCAGTCACATATTTCTGTAGCTTTCATCAAGGATCTCAAATTACTTTCCCAACATTGATTAATCCCTACCTGCCAGATAAGCATTCTCAGGCACACAGGAGGACACAGCATGTTCAACAGCTTATCCAAGGACACAGAGTTCAGGAGTCGTGAAGCTGGTAACCGAACCCAGGCTCGGTAATCATAGCATCATACCCTGGCCAGAAGCAGGAACATCATTGTGCCCAATCACCTTTTGCTGAGATTTAAGCTTGGGTAATTTGTTTCACAAACTTAGAATCATAGATTCCACCAGGGTTAGAAGGGACCACAGGGATCATCCAGTTCCAACCCCCCTTCCATGGGCAAGGACATCCTACCCTAGAGCAGGCTGCCCACAGCCTCACCCAACCTGTCCTTAAACACCTCCAGGGAAGTGGACCCAACCACTCTCCTGGGCAAGCCATTCCAGGGCCTCACCACACTCATGCTGAACAACTTCCTCGTCACATCCAATCTGAATCTCCCCACCTCCAGCTTTGCTTCATTCCCCCTAGTCCTATCACTACGTGATAGTCTAAAAAGTCCCTGCCCAGTTTTTTTGTAGATACTGGAAGGTCACAAGAAGGTCACCTGGAAGCCTTCTCTTCTCCAAACTGAATAGACCCAACTCTTTCAGTCTCCCCTAACAGGAGATGGGCTCCAGCCCTCTGATCATTAAAAAATGATTATTATTTTTAAAAGAAATCTCTCAGGTTTCCTTACTGCACCTATCAGCTAATCAAGAGCTGCGACTATTCACAGAATCACAGAATCAGTCAGGCTTGGAAGGGACCACAAGGATCATCTAGTTCCAACCCCCCTGCCATGCCCAGGGACACCCTACCCTAGATCAGGCTGCCCATAGCCTCAGCCAGCCTGGCCTTAAACACCTCCAGGGATGTGGCCCCAAACACCTCCCTGGGCAACCCATTCCAGAGTCTCAGAGTGCAGTTCCAACCTACATCATTCCACTCAATACTGTGCCAGGACATTGCCCCTCACTTAAAATAGTTTTACCAGCACCTTTGCACAACTATTAAAAGAAAACCATCATGTGTTCCTAAATAAAATTCATATATCCTACAGGAGCAGCAGTGGGCTGGAAGATGGCCTCAGGATAGAAAGTCATTACATTGAAGGAGGCTGGAGAGAGTGGGACTAGCAAGAAGTTAGGGCTTAAATTGGTTCCTGAAGATAATAACAGACCATCTATCACCTCCCAATAGAGTTAAACCCCAGATCTAAGCCAGCCCCCTGGGAACACACATAAATAACAGGATTTCCACTGAAGAGCAGGACACTGAAAAAACCTCACTCACTATTAACTTCTGGATTGTGAAAGGACTGCGGTGGAAACGTGGACTCAGTGTACTGCAGTCCATGAAATTCTGCATCACAGAATCATCTCACAAAACAATTAACCTCAATACTAGAAAAAAAAAAAAGAAAAGGAAAAAAAAAAAAAGAAA
>VWZI01023948.1:79282-112333 GCA_013396835.1 Psilopogon haemacephalus | reverse complement strand
AAAAAAAAAAAAAAAAAGGTAAAAAGGAAAATAAATCCAAAGCTTCACAAAGGCAACAGAATCTCCTCTGGACTTCAATGAATATAAGCTGCTAATTAATCTTGTATTTTATGATGGCACTGGAATCCCCTCAGAGGATACAGCTTCAACTCTCACATTCCTCATAGGCTTCCATTTTAATCTGCAAGTGCCTAAATAACTTCAGAACCCTCTGATCAACACAAAGGAGTCCCTGATGCTGGTACTGACAATTGTTATTCCCTAATGCCTCCAGAAGCAAATCCCAGCTCCAACCTCCCCATATAATTCCTGTGGATGTGAATGAAACACCATGCAAGATGCAAACATTAACACCCTGCAGAGTGCAGCAGATCTCATCCAACGACTGCTCAAAGGTGGATTCTCTGCCAGGGGAAAGCATAAAGTCAGCTTCACAACCTTCTGCCATTGGAAGGGCAAAAAGAGGAGCCTAGATCACACTTCATCAAGTTGAGCCTTCTCACAAGGAAGGAAAGCAATGTTTTGCCTCTTTACATCAGTAAAGGTGGAAGGGATTTTGTTGATTTCCAAAGAAAAAGTTCTGGGGGGCCTGAAAAAGTGCTACACGAGTAGCACCTTTGTAATTTCCTAATTTTTAGCTGAAATGTTGGTTCCTGATAATGATATCCACAAGTGTGGCCTCTGCTGGAATATTTTAATAAGGAAAATTAGATGACAGGCTGTGAAAAGAAAGCGATGGTGATGCCCAATTCACTCATGGGTTTATTGAGCTGTACAAAAGCAAGGGCACAAACAGATCATAGAATGGTTTAAATTGGAAGAGACCTTAAAGATCATACAGTTCCAACCCCCTGCCATAGGCAGGGACACCTCCCACTACAACAGGTCACTCAAGACCTTATCCAACCTGGCCTTGAGCACCTCCAGGGAGGAAGCAGCCACAACCTCTCTGGGCAACCTGTTGCAATGTGTCACCACCCTCACTGGGAAGAACTTCTTCCTAACATCCTGTTTAAACCTCCCCTCTGCCAGTTTAAAGGCAGAGTCGTTCTGTTTCTCTCTGTCTGCAGAGTCTGATCTCTCTCTCCCTGGCTTCCAGCTGGATCTGTGCAACCCAACTAATCAATTCTGCTTCTAACCCCCCTTGCTGATCTCTCTGATCTACCTTGCATGTAAGGCAAATTCTGGGATAAGATTAGGAGGTGAAGAGAAGGTGGAAGGGTGGTTGGGAACCCCTCTTGGGGACTCTGATATCTGGAATGGGCACTGTGTTTCTGTATTGCTGCTAGTGGGAGGTGTCCCTGCCTATGGTGGGGGGTTGGAACTGGATGATCTTTGAGGTCTCTTCCAACATAAACCATTCTATGATTTCTGTATACAGCTGTAAATATTTGTAATATGTTGTAAATATCTGCTTGTATATTGTGCTGGGCTGTGAATATAAAGCTTCATTCCTTAACTTCCAAATGGCTGAGTCTAGTCTGGGTGAAGCCAATGGGGAGAGTGATGGATATCTCCTGAACCATCACATGCCCCCAAGGTCCTCTTACTAAACAAGTTCCCCATTTTGTGTCTTCAGACAGACAAGCCACAATTTCACCCTCCTCAGAGTTAACCACATGAAAACTTATCTGACGCTCATTTGCCACCATCAGAGATGAAATACCCCTAAGTACTTTACATGTATTACTTGAAACACAGCATAGAATCATAGAATCAGCCAGGGTTGGAAGAGACCACAAGGATCATCCAGTTCCAACCCCCCTGCCATGCCCAGGGACACCCTACCCTAGAGCAGGCTGCCCACAGCCTCTGCCAGCCTGGCTGCAAACACCTCCAGGGAGGTGACCCCAAACACTTCCCTGGGCAACCCATTCCAGGCTCTCACCACTCTCATGCTCAACAACTTCCTCCTCACATCCAATCTGAATCTCCCCACCTCCAGATTTGTTCCATTCCCCTTAGTCTTCTCACTATCTGATAGCCTAAAAAGTCCCTCCCCAGCTTTTCTGTAGGCCCCTTCAGATACTGGAAGGCCACAATAAGGTCACCTGTGAGCCTTCTCCAAACTGAACAGCCCCAACTCCCTCAATCTGTCCTCATAGCAGAGGTGCTGCAGCCCTTTGAGCATCCTCATGACCCTTCTCTGGTCACGCTCCAATATGTCCACAACCCTCTTGTACTAGGGGCTCAAAAACTGGATGCAGTACTCCAGGTGGGATCTCACCAGAGCAGAATAGAGGGGCAGAATCATCTGCCTCAACCTGCTGGCCAATTCTCGTGCTGCAGCCCAGGCTCTGCTTAGCTTTCTGGGCTGCAAGCGCACACTGCTGCCTCATGTTGAGCTTCTCATCTACCAGCACCCCCAAGTCCCTCTCCTCAGGGCTGCTCTCCAGCCACTCACTGCCCAGCCTGCATTTGTGCCTGGGATTGCCTCAACCCAGCTGCAGGACCTTGCACTTGGTCTTGTTGAACCTCATGATGTTGACTTGTGCCCACCTCTGCAGCCTGTCCAGGTCCCTCTGGATGGCATCACTGCCCTCCAGCATCAGCCTTACAGGCAGAACTGCCCCTGCGTAGCTGAGCCATGAAAGAACATTTATAGAGCAACCCAAAACAGGTTCTAAACCATTTATTTTAAGAACTGCCCAGCAGATCCAAGGGGAGAATTTAGCCCAAATGAAACATAAATGAAATTCCATCAGGAAAGCCCTGTTTACACCACAGCCCCAAAGGGCTTCCTTTCATAGCTACTAGCATCCTCAGATAATTTTGCTGCCGTGATTTATACGTAGGCAAGGGAAGATCTGAGATGAAAATCACATGTGGAAATCTGCAGTGCTGCCAGGCAGCCTCTGGAGGGAAGAAAGTGCTGTGAAACTTTCTGGAACGCTTTTAAACCTCCCAGTCCCTACAAGGCAATTTGGCTTACACGATGGCCCATAGCAACATGCTGTTCTTGGATACACAAAGCATAAATATAGCAAATCGAGTTAATGGGTTTTGTGCTGCACATCTTGTTTTGTTTGCAGACACTGCTACTGGAAACAGCTCCCAACACAGTCCAAGCTCCTTTCATGACTGTCTCGGTCCAGCTCAAGCCTGTTTATGCTAATGCCCATTTTAGAGAGGCAATTGTAACAAGCAATGGCAAATTAGCAAGCACTGTTCAAGAACAGATTGGGATGAGATTTAGCAAGGCTAAGTGTGGGGTTCTACACTTGGACCACAACAACCCCAGGCAATGCTACAGAGAGTGTCCAGAGGAGGGCCACAAAGATGCTCAGAGGGCTGCAGCAGCTCTGCTATGAGGACAGGCTGAGGGAGTTGGGGCTCTGCATCCTGGAGAGGAGAAGGCTTCCAGGACACCTCATAGTAACCTTCCAGTATCTGAAGGGGGCCTACAGGAGGGCTGGGGAGGGACTATTCACAAAGTCTTGTAATGACAGGATGAGGGGGAATGGGTTCAAACTGGCAGAGGGGAGATTTAAATGGGATGTTAGGAGGAAGTTCTTCACAGTGAGGGTGGCAAGACACTGGAACAGGTTGCCTGGGGATGTTGTGGCTGCTCCGTGCCTGGATGTGTTCAAGGTCAGGCTGGATGAGTTCTTGAGCGACCTGATCTAGTGGGAGGTGTCCCTGTCTATGGCATAGGGGAGGTTGGAACAGGCTGATCTTTAAGGTCTCTTCCAACCTAAACCATTCTATGATTCTACAGTCTGGGGACAGAGTGGCTGGACAGAAGCCAGGCAGAGAGGAACCTGGGGGTGCTGGGGGATACTAGGCTGAACATGAGCCAGCAGTGTGCCCAGATCAGGAACACTGTGGCCAGCAGGACAAGGGAGGTTATCCTGCCCCTGTACTTTGTGACTCTTTAGGTCTCATGATATTTTCCCTAGAGAGCTGCCTCTGCACAGCACTCTCCTGCTCCCTCTGCAAAGCCAAGGAGAATTGTTAACTCCTTCCTCACTGGATTTGCTTCTGCTGATAGAAAGTGTGCTTCTAGCTGGACTTGTCTGCCAGAGCTAGGACCTGGGGGTGCTGGTAGGGAGTAGCTGAACATGAGCCAGCAGTGTGCCCAGGTGGGCAGCAGAGCCAATGGCATTGTGACCTGGATCAGGAACAGTGTGGCCAGCAGGAGCAGGGAGGTTATCCTGCCCTTCTACTTGGCACTGCTTAGGCCACACCTTGAGTTCTGTCTCCAGTTCTGGGCCACTCAATTCAAGAGAGATGTTGAAGTACTAGAACGTGTCCAGAGAAGAGTGACAAAGCTGGTGAGGGGCCTGGAGCACAGCCCTGTGAGGAGAGGCTGAGAGAGCTGGGGGTGTGCAGCCTGGAGAAGAAGAGGCTCAGGGGTGACCTCATTGCTGTCTACAACTACCTAAAGGGAGGTTGTAGCCAGTTGGGGTTGGACTCTTCCCCCAGGCAACCAGCACCAGAAGGAGGGGGAACAGTCTCAATTCATGCCAGGGGAGGTATAGGTTGGATATTAGGAAGAAGTTCTTGACAGAGAGAGTGATTTGCCTTTGGAATGGGCTGCCCAGGGAGGTGGTGGAGTCACCATCCCTGGAGGAGTTCAAGAAAAGCCTGGATGGAGCACTTAGTGCCATTGGCTAGGGCTGGGTGCTAGGTTGGACTGGATGATCTCAGAGGTCTCTTCCAACCTGGCTGATTCTATTCTATCCTATCCCCAACACACACACACACACTTCCTTAGCACCAGACTCCAAAACACACCTCCAAACAAATGGCACTCTACCCTACACATATTTTGGGTAAACTGCACAGCTCTATTTTCTTTTCTGGTTCAAGATAGCCCAATGAATGATTCCATATGTCTGCAACCTTTCCCCAATCTGTAGTGGATTGTTTCATAACCATTTGCAGGCAGCTGATACGTTGAGGGATTGCTCAGCCCTCGCAGCAGGAGCAGTTTCATCAACTCACAGAGCCTGCTGACCATATGCAAGCCTGAGCCCTTTCTTGTCTGCTCAAGGGGCCTGGTCCCTGTAGAAACACTCCAGAAGGCTTCGTGTAATCTCAGCAGCTATAAAATTGGTTCCTATTATTTAGTTTACAGCTTGAAAAAAAAAAAAAAAAAAAACCAACCAAAAAAAACCAAAAATACACAGAGGTGTGGTTACAGTGCTGGGGAATAAGGGAGTAATGAAAACCAAAATAAACAGACCAAAAAAAAAAATAAAATCACACTTAGAAGGGAGAATTAGAGCTTGAAGGAAAAGGAAATGAACATAAAATGTATTCCAGCTAGATAGACCCCTGCATAACTTGGTTATTGACTTCATAACCATGTACATGATTGTGAACTTTCCCAAGGCTCTTTACACATTAATTCATAGTTTGCCTGGCACTCTGAGCTGTGCAAACCAAAGCTCCAGGCTCAAGCTGTTCAAAAGAAAAGCAAAATCCTTCCTAGGCTTGGCAGGCAGCGCTGCTTTGGCGATTCATAGCTAGAGCTGAACCTGCTTCACATTGTCCTGGGTCCAATGCATACCAACATACATCACAACCTCGAAAGACTTTTCCTTCAGGGACTAGCAGGACCAGCCAGCAGCTGGACATAAAGAAAATGGAATTCTGGCACTGCCTTCGCCAGCCATGAGAGCTGCAGAAAACTCAAACCAGCTCAGCAAGGGGAGGTGTGTGAGGACTGTGGGGAACTGTATGCTAGGAGACAGCCTCATTACGCATGGCACACAGCATTGGTGGTGAAAGGAAATTTGGGCTAGGAGGTAAAGGAGCAGGGTGAGTTTGAAAGGAATTGAGCACATGCATCAGGTCACTACCCTGGCATTCAAACCATTTGAGTAACAAACACATCAGTGGGTGAAATTATCCATCTGGAGTGCAGCGTTTGCCTCTCCTAAGCGTTATCATCTCTGAGTCTTAATCCAGAGACACTAGACACAAGACTGGGAATGTGACTGGATGTTAGGAAGAGGTTCTTCAGCATGAGAGTGGTAAGAGTACAGAATAGGACTTTGATGACCTGATTCATCCCAGACTTTGCTTACTTGGATGTAATAGCCACTGCCATGCTCAGTTCATGAGATCACTGAAGCAAGGGCTGTGAATTCATAGAATCAAAGATAGTTAAGATTGAAAGAGACTTCAAAGACCATCCAGTTCCAACCCCCCTGGCACCTGCCACCCTGGGACACCTCCCACTAGATCAGGACGCTCAAGACCTCATCCAGCCTGGCCTTGAACACCAACAGGGAGGGAGTGGCCACAACCTCCTTGGACAACCTGTGCCAATGTCTTGCCACCCTCACTGTGAAGAACTTCCTCCTAACATCCTGTTTAAATCTCCCCTCTGCCAGTTTAAACCCATTCCCCCTCGTCCTGTCATTACAAGACTTTGTGAATAGTCCCTCCCCAGCCCTCCTGTAGGCCCCCTTCAGATATTGGAAGGCTACTATAAGGTCTCCTGGAAGCCTTCTCTTCTCCAGGCTCCAGAACCCAAACTCTCTCAGCCTGTCCTCATAGCAGAGCTGCTGCAGCCCTCTGAGCATCTTTGTGGCCCTCCTCTGGACTCTCTCTCCGATAGTTCCATGTCCTTCTTGTGCTGAGGGCTCCAGAACTGCACACAGTACTCAAGGTGGGATCTGATGAGAGCAGAGTAAAGAGGCAGAATCCCCTCCCTTGCCCTGCTGTGTTGTAAGGCACAGACCACACCAGTCAGGACCTAATAAACATTGGGCAATGCTTCATTTCCTTGTAATTAGCTGCATCCATTGACTTGCATTACAACAGAACAACAAAAAAAAGGAGGCATGAAAGCAGTGGGCAGGCTTCTTGCTATCTATAAAAAGGAATCAAACTCCAAAGCAGCATCCAAGGAATGTTTAAAGGGCATTAAGTATTCAAAGACAGCATCACCAGCTAAGCTAACCCTGCTGCAGAGGTTATGTGCCCTATCCAGTCAAAGGCAATTCAGTCAAGAAGTTTCTTGCCCAACCTTCTCTTGATAGAAATGCCTGGTGGGTGTAGTAGGAAGGTAGGAGAATGGAACAGAAAGAACAACACCAACAACAAAATTTGCTTCCACTGTGCAACACCTTGTACTTGTTTTTTTTGCAATTCAGGATTTTAGAGTCGTTCTCTAGTGAATGATTGCAGGTTTCACTTGTTGTTAAAAAAAAAAAAAAAAAAAAAGAGTTAGGAACTCCACAAGCAGAGTTAATAAACAGGAGAAGTACCAGGATAGTTAAAAAAAAAAAAAACAAACCAAACAACAAAAACCCCAAAACCAAAATTAAAAAACCAAACCTACATAAGATCTTATATAGACAGGAACATGTTTTTGCATACCACAGCACAAGGTAGACACTATCCTAACCTCACCCTTGAAACCTGCAACCTCATGGTCATGCCAGTGTCCAGCTCTGATCACATCACACCACATCTATCAGCTTGATCTGGGCTGCTGCAGTCCTCAGCCTGCTGTCAATCAGGAGCTGGTATTTGCAAGCCTCTACACTGGTTTTTGCAGTGGGAAAGGATATTTCTTAAAGGACACAGACCTTCACAGTGAGCTTTCATTAAATGCTGCTCTGAGGACAGTTGGTTGTGGTAGGGTGGGGCTTGCATTCGTAGAATCAGTCAGGGTTGGAAGGGAGCACAAGGATCAGCCAGTTCCAACCCCCCTGCCATAGACAGGGACACCTCACACTAGAGCAGGCTGTCTAAAGCTTCATCCAGCCTAGACTTAAACACCTCCAGGGATGGAGCTTCCACCACCTCCCTGGGGAACTAATGCCAGGGTCTCACTACCCTCATGGTGAAGAGCCTCTTCCTAACATCCAATCTGAATCTACCCATTTCCAGCTTTGTTCCATTCCCCCTGGTCCTAGCACTACCTGACAGCCTAAAAAGTCCCTCCCCTGCTTTCTTGTAGGCCCCCTTCAGATACTGATAAGCCACAATAAGGTCACCTGGGAGCCTTCTCCTCTCCAGACTGAACAGCCCCAAATCCATTAGTCTCTCCTCATAGCAGAAATGCTCCAGGACTCGGATCATCCTTGTGGCCCTTCTCTGGATACCTTCCAGCACATCCACATCCCTCTTGTACTAGGGGCTCCAGAACTGGATGTAGTACTCTAGGTGGGGTCTCACCAGTGTAGACTACAGGGAGAGGATCACTTCCCTCACCCTGCTGGCCACACTTCTCCTGCTGCAGCCCAGGCTCTGGTTGCTTTCTGGGCTGCAAGAGCACACTGACAGCTCATATTGAGCTTCTCACCCACCAATACCCCCAAGTCCCTCTCCTCAGGGCTGCAGTCGAGCCAGTCACTGCCCAGTCTATATTGGTGTTTGGGATTGCCTCTACCCTGATACAGGACCTTGCACTTACATCTAGATATTCAAAGGCCTGAAAAAGGATCTTGGGAGGAGCTGGTAGCAAGAATGGTAGCAGCTGTCATTGGGAGGGTTCAGCACAATTAACTGTACTGATAGCTGGATGCGTCTCGCTCAAAGGGGGACTGAATCGTTTCAGTCTTGATGATAATGTCTGTAGGAGATTTGCTTCAAGAGTAAGGAACACGAAGGAAAGAACAGAGCAGTGTCTCAGTGGAGGAAGGATGAACATCTGGTGCGAGGCAGACGACACTTCAGGAAGTGATGGCCATGCAAATCACCCGTCTGTGCAAGCTCAGAACAAAGAGCCCACACAGCAGATGATACCGAGGCTCATGCTGCCATTTAAATGGGATCTGCTAAGAAACAAGGATGCCATTTTCATCTGCAGCAGATTTGCTTTATGGCTTGCTGGGCCTGACTGGGCTTCCCTGCTAAAGAAACAAATGATTCCCGAAGCCAAAGACATTAGGAGGTGGGACACTCTGCCTGCCATGTCCCTTCCCCTCCCCTGCCTCAGGATGTGGAGGCTTCCAGTTCATTCTAGATCAGCCACAATGCTTTGGGCAACCTGCCACCTTGCCCCCCCCCCCAGTCACCAGGCAAACTTCATTAGGGAAGCTACAAATTCATCCACTCGGAGAAGTGAAAAGTCCACATAGTGCAAATCAACCCTCTGCATCTGTTTGGGCTTTGGTTTGCATCCATGTTTCAGAGTCACTTCATGAAGTGAAACTGAATTTAATCCCGGAGCAGCCAATGAAGTATGAGAGCATGCCAAGATAGATAACAAGGAAATCTGCACTATGATGGCAGCCCCAAGCAGGTGAGCCACCACATGAGGCTCTCTCATTATATCCAAAGAGGGCCCAGGCTACAGGATTCATAGCACACATAAAACCAAAGGCTTTGGAGGATACCAATCTGAGTACAGCTCAGCAAAGATTGGGCTGACAGGGGGAAGGGAACAAGATTCATTTTGAGAGGAAGACTCAACTCATGGCTTTGTAACCAGGAGGAATGCTGTAGGCTAGTGATTCCCAAAATCCTTGGGGAAAACATAACAAACATCCTTACCCTGGTAGCAGGCTTGCTTGCATATGATTTTTCTCTCATCTCAGAAGAGCTAAACCCATGCTGCCATTTTCAGTATGGGGAGGGGACACTGTTATCAACTAATCCATTTGCCATTGGAATGGGCTGCCCAGGGAGGTGGTGGAGTTGCCATCCCTGGAGGTGTTCAAGAAAAGACTGAATGGAGCACTTAGTGCCATTGGCTAGGGCTGGGTGATAGGTTGGACTGGATGATCTTGGAGGTGTCTTCCAACCTGGCCAGCTTGATCCAGGATAGGATGTCCCTACCCATGGCAGGGGGGGTTGGAACTAGATAATCTTTGTGGTCCCTTCCAACCCTGACTGATTCTATGATTTTAGAAACTCATCTTCCAGCCTATAATTTTTCTGTCAGATTTGGTTAGCTGATAGGAAATCAGTGGCCTAAGAAGTTATGATAACATGGTACAGAGTGGGGAAGAGAGAAATAAAAACAAATCATGGAAACAATGCCTGAAGGACTCTGAGTTCAATACTTAGGTTGAGAACTTGTCAGGTGCTGCCCACACAAGTGCAATTTAGCCTTTCCAGAGAAGAGCCACAAGGATGCTCATAGGGCTGCAGCACCTCTGCTATGAGGACAGACCGAAACAGTTAGGACTGCTCAGTCTGGAGAAGAGGAGACTCCCAGGTGACCTTCTTGTGGCCTTCCAGGATCTGAAGGAGGCCTACAGAAAAGCTGGGAAAGGACTGTTTAGGCTATCAGGGAGTGAGAGGACTAGGGAGAACGGAGCAAAGCTGGAGGTGGGGAGATTCAGATTGGATGTGAGAAGGAAGTTGTTCAGCATGAGGGTGGTGAGAACCTGGAATGGGTTGCCCAGGGATGTGGTTGAGGCCACATCCCTGAAGGTGTTTGCAGTCAGGCTGGCTGACACTGTGGTCAGCCTAATCTAGGGTAGGATGTCCCTGGGCATGGCAGTGTAGTTGGAACTAAATGATCTTTTGAGGTCCCTTCAAGGTGTTTAAGGCCAGACTGGCAGAGGCTGTGGGCAGCCTGCTCTAGGGTAGGGTGTCCCTGGCCATGGCAGGGGGATTGAAACTAGACGATCCTTGTGGTCCCTTCCAACCCTGACTGATTCTATGACTCTCTAATTTGTATAGCCACTACCCAGTGGAGTAAGCACTATCCATCTCAGCTGGCAGGTGGAAGCAGGGACGTAAGTCACTGAAAAGAGTTGTTTCTGAGCCAGCCATCACATAAAAGTAACTCTTGGTGGAGTTTTTCACAGGCATTGTTAAATTCGAGTTGGAGGTGGAAGGCAGAAAGGAAAAACCAACAAAATCAAAACAGACTTTCAGAAGGGCAAGGAAACATGCCAGCAAATACACTACACAGGGCTTCACCTTGTCAAAACTTCAGCGTGTGGAGACTTGAAGAAACAAACAACGACAACCAAAAAAAAAACCCAACAAAACAAAACAAAAACCAAACAAAAAAAAAAAATCCACCTTCTGCCACTTGTTTTAAGAAATTTCACAACCCTCTGAAAACACACAACGAAATAGCTTGCAACGTCAAAGCTGATAAGCAGCTCTGGGACTGAACCCAAGGCAGCTCTCTGTACCGCGCGGCAGTAGCTCGTCATTAACCCAATCGGCAATATTAATGGTGAGCAAACTCATTCATTAAGGGAAAGGCATTTCTGATCACGTTCTTTGCACTGGCAGCTGGCCTCTCGTGGATTGCATGCTCTAAGTCTAGCCCCAGAGGAAGGAATCGGGGTGGGGAGGGGAACATATGATAGAAATAGGCATAGTTTGATTCAACCTTGGGGGAAAAAAATATTGGATTACTCAGCTAGCCCAACTGTAATAAGACACACGGAAGCTACACTGACATTTGGAGTTGTTTGGGGCTTTTTTTTTTTTAGGTTTTTTTTCCCTCTGAAAAATAGAATTAGCTTTCTAACTGTCATTCTGCCTTTGTCAAAGGTCTCCCAACTAGATCCAAAACACAGAGGCGTGGAGAGAACAAAAGGAACCATAATGAATGGCGATCTCAGAACATTCCCGAATTCTGAAGTGCAGTTTATGCCTTCCAACATCTTTAACAATTTCCCATGCTCACAGCAGGGTATTCAAACTATAACTCGGTAAGAGGAAAGCAAAAATTTCTTAATAGAATATTAACTTATCTCTCTGTTCAGGCAAAGGAGGCTGAGACACAAACAAAGAAGACTAAGAAGCTGTAGGTATCACAGAATGGTCTAGGTTGGAAGAGCCCTCAAAGATCATCCTGTTCCAACCCCCCGCCATAGGCAGGGACACCTCCCACTAGATCAGGTCACTCAAGACCTCATCCAGCCTGGCCTTGAACACATCCAGGGAGGAAGCAGCCACAACCTCCCTGCGCAACCTGTGCCAGTTTCTTCGCTGTGAAGAATTTCTTCCTAACATCCCCTTTAAATCTCCCCTCTGCCAGTTTGAACCCATTCCCCCTCATCCTGTCATGACAAGACCTTGTGAACAGTCCCTCCCCAGCCCTCCTGTAGGCTCCCCTCAGATACTGGAAGGCTACTATAAAGTCTCCTCAAAGCCTTCTCTTCTCCAGGCTGCAGAGTCCCAACTCTCTCAGCCTGTCCTCATAGCAGAGCTGCTGCAGCCCTCTGATCATTTTCGTGGCCCTCCTCTGGACTCTTTCTAGCAGTTCCATGTCCTTCCTGTGCTGGGGGCTCCAGACCTGCACACAGTACTCCAGGTGAGGTCTGAGGAGAGCAGCTTATTGTTCTAACTTTGTGTGGAGGTTTAGCAGTTACCTGCTCTCTCCTCTTTTGATATAACCCTGGCTAGGACTCAGAAACAGCTGAAAGTTAATAAATGAAGCTTTATATTTACAGCAATGCTCAATATACAAGCAGATATTTACTATGTGTAACAGATATTTACAGATATATACAGTAAAAAGGAGACACAGAAACACCACAGCCCTCCCGGAGATCAAAATCCCTAAGAGGGGTTTTGCAAACACCCCTACCACCTTTCCCCCCTAAAATGAATTTCTCTGACTTATCTATGTTTGGGTTACAACCCTTAAAACATTTTTTTTTTCTTTCCCAGTAGAGCTCTGAGGGAAGTAGCATCATCTCTTTTCCTCTCTCAGCCTATAGTCTATTTTTCCTCACTTAAATCCTCCAACTAGCTCAAACCAGCACACTTTGACAATAAAGTTCCCATGCACTTCTTTGACTTACTCATTCCCTAGCTGCATTTTGGTTAGGGCTCTTCTGGACAGGGATCAGTGGAATTCCTAAACCAAAACAATGAAAGGAAAAATTTTTAAAGGGCCATTTCTTCTTCCCATCATGAAATATTTGGCAGTAGAAATCCTGTGAGCTGCAGTATGATGACATCACCCTAATGGAAGAAGTGAAAGCCTTCCAAAAATGATGAAAAGAACAACTGCTGAGAAAACACAAGAAATGGTCAAGGTGTCATTTACATATCAACCACAGCATGTTGGACAGTACTGTGGGCTGCTGTACATCCCTTTCTCTCCCTGATGGTGTTGTGGAGCACTCCAAATCCCTTCTTCCTCCCACCCCATCTCCAGAGGTTTGAATGGGAGAAGAAGGCGGCGAAAAAGTGTTTACCCACCCCATGCATGCTCGAAAGGGGGGAAGAGCAAAAGGCTCCCATTTCCACACATGTACTGACTGAAGGGAAAGCCCACACTGGAAACAGCTGGGGATTGACTGGATTCTTCACACCCAATGTATATATATATGGCAACAGACACATTGTCTAGGAAATGTTATAGAGTGAGAAAAAGCATGCACAGTTCCTGCTTTTGTACAGTATTATGCAGTCCCACTCTTGCACAGTCCTTGCTGCTCCCCCACCAGTCTGCAAGCCCAGCAAGTCCTTAGGTTCAGCCATAAAATCAGCCAGGTTGGAATCATCCAGTCCAAACTATAACCCAGCCCTATCCAATCAACCAGAGCATGGCACTAAGTTCCCTGCCTGTCAAGAGATAGCTGCCAGCGGCACCCAGACCTGACTTCTTTCAGACCACCATATCCTGACTTCCTGCTCATTACCCCAGGCTGGGGAACACAGTAGCAGTTTGGCTTTTTTCCTGTGCTGCTAAGGCTGTCCCACTCCACGATCTTTTGCCCTGTGGAAGGTGTGTCTGAGAATCTTTGACTTTGATGGGTTTATTTTCTCCCGGTCTTTGCCACGTGGATCCATGATTGGATTTAGCTTGCAGTTTCAGAGGCTGCCACAGAGAAATTCAACAGGGATCATTGCTAAATTCCTCCTTCACCTCCACAAGTAAAACCTGCTCTTCCCTAAGTTCTCTGCTCAGCCTCATTTGGATGTGGTGCTTAGGGCTATAGTTTAAGGTGAATCTTGTAGAGTAGGGTTATAGGGTAGACTTGGTGATCCTGAGGAGGTTTGCCAACTTGGATGTTTCTGTGGTTCTGATTCTGTGATTTATAAGTGGGGTACAGCTGTCTTGTAGCTTACCCTTTTCCATTTCCTGACTTTCCTAAATAACTGAACTTGCCCATAGGAATCCCTGTGTAGCTTTCCCAACCAAATTAGAATCTGTAAATAAACCTGAACTAGTTCAATATATAGTTTGGGGCTGGAGGGTTGGGAAATATAAAAATAATTCTATTTTTTGTAATTCCTGCCTTGGTCAATTAATCCCCAACCACAGCAGGTGGGCTGCATCACGAAACAGTGACATGCAAGTTTGCAGATGACACCAAGCTGTGTGGCACAGTCGACTTGCTGGAGGGCAGGGATCCATCCAGAGGGACCTGGACAGGCTGGAGAGGTGAGCCCAGGCTAACCTCATGAAATTTAACAAGGCCAAGTGAAAGGTCCTGAATCTGGGTCGCTGCAATCCCAAGCACAAATACAGGCTGGATGGTGAGTGGCTGGAGAGAAGCTCTGAGGAAAAAGACCTGGGGGTCTGGGTGGATGAGAAGCTCAACATGAGCCTGCAGTGTGCACACACGGCTCAGACAGCAACTGTGTGCTGGGCTGCAGCAAGAGCAGCTGTACCAGCGGGGCAAGGGAGGGGATTCTGCCCCTTTGCTCTGCACCCCTCAGACCCCACCTGCAGTACTGTGTGCAGGTCTGGAGCCCCCAGCACAAGAAGGACATGGAACTGTTGGAGAGAGTCCAGAGGAGGGCCACAAAGATGATCAGAGGGCTGAAACAGCTCTGCTATGAGGACAGGATGAGGGAGTTGGGGCTTTTCAGCCTGGAGAAGAGAAGGCTTCCAGGAGACCTTATGGCAGCCTACCAGTATCTGAAGGGGGCCTACAGGAGGGCTGGGGAGGGACTATTCACAAGGTCTTGTAATGACAGGACGAGGGGGAATGGGTTCAAATTGGTGGAGGGAAGATTTGAATGGGATGTTAGGAAGAAATTCTACACAGTGAGGGTGGCGAGGCACTGGCACAGGTTGCCCAGGGAGATTGTGGCTGCTCCCTGCCTGGATGTGTTCAAAGCCAGGCTGGATGAGGTCTTGAGCGACCTGATCTAGTGGGAGGTGTCCCTGCCTATGGTGGGGGGTTGGAACTGGATGATCTTTGAGGTCTCTTCCAATCTAAATCATTCTATGATTCTATAGATTGAAGAAGGTACTCCCTCATTTGCTTTTAAGCAGAAGGGTAACATCAGCTAAAGGATGCTCTGTCACCACCCCTGGCTGCATTCAGCCTCGGAGCACCTCCGAAGACATCAGCTAGTCCTTTACAAAAGAGGAACATTTGGCTTCACACACTTTTAATTCTTTGATAAACAGAAAATCTACTTAGAGCAGCAAGCAAAATGTTTCCCACCTCCTGAATCTTCAAAGTTGCCAGCGAAGGGCTGGTTCCAGAGCCATGACTGCTGACACGGTAACGCACACGGCGGAAAGAAGACAGCTTGAGCTTTAGACGCCAGGCTGAGCATTCAGCGCTGGCAGGTACAGGAACCTTGTTTTGACTCGAAACCTGAGCAAAGCTGATCTGGGAAGTCACTGACGGAGAATAAATGCGGAAGAAACGGATTTCAAATCGCGCCTTTTGAAAAAGGACGAGCTGACAGGACAGAAATAGCAAACGCAATTGGTACCTGACTGTCACTGTTGCATTTGTTTAAGCGGAGATTGCCGCAATGTTTGGGAGCCGCATAAAAGGCTCCGCAATATGCAATCAAGTCACAGGTCTGAAAACACACCAAGAAGCATCCAGTAACTTTTACAAATGATAAGAGCTGGGAACATTAAAAAAAAAAAAAGTAATTACGTCTTCTTTGAAACTCCATTTCCCTATTTTTAGTGGTTTAATCAAGGGTCCAATTCCTCCACCTTCCTTCGCACCAAATAATCCTTTACTCTTTAATTATTTCCACCAGTATGGCTATGGAGAAGTTAAGTTACTATGGAGGCAGAGGGAAGGGATTCAGAACCTGTCTCAAAACATTTTGGTTCAGAAAGAGAGCCTGACCAAACGGCACCATCAGAGGCTAAGAAAAGCAAAATCCACATCCCTTTACCTCTTGGTGTGATGGACCCAGTCCAGAGCTGGAGGCTAAGGTTTGCTCGCTGTGATATTTAGCCAGTGGCCTCTCTGGAGCTGTGCTAATCAGACCAACTGCAGTGGTCTGACACAGAGAAATACAGATGGCTATTAAGGATTGGACTGTGACCAACTCATTCACAAATGCTATCAGGCTGTCATCAGACACCAGCCATTTCTGGCCAAATCCCACACAGAAGGGCAAAAGGAAATGTTCCATAAGCAGTAAGTTTTTAGTATGAACATCCACGCCAGTCTGCCACAAGTGGTGGACCTGGGAGCAGCTCCATTCATGCTCTGCACTGGTTCAGTAGTCTGAATCAAGGTAAAAGGGTGCAGAACCAGTGAAAGAATTCTTTCGATTGATGCCTTGGGTCTACATCAACACAAAGTCCAGCCTTGGACAAAAAGGTGTATGAGCAATACCCAGACAGCTGCATTAAGTGAGAGCTATTTGAGTTTTCATTGCTTTGTAAGAGATCTCACAGTCAGCACAGCACCTGAATGTGGTCATCTGTCATTTAAGCCAAAAAAAACCCAGCATTTCTCAGGTCTTGTAATTCACTAAAACTTGTCAAGTTCCGAAAGTATTTGAGCTTCAGGACCTCATTCCTGTTACTAACTCTTCTCATTCAAATACTCTCACTCAGTGCAGTGCTCCCAGCATTTCTTGGCCAAGTAGGAAGCACTGATTGCCTCTGACTCCTCTCTAGCCACCATCAAGTTTTCTCTAGGTTGCACATTACTGAACGAAACAAATAGCCAACAAAAACAACACAGAATGGAGCCAAAGAGAGGATTAGTTTTCCGCTCTAATCTTTGTTAATGCCCTTCCTGTAAGAGAAGTCAACTTCTTTTCTTTCTTGTCCATTAAAACAAGAAGGTAAAGGCCAAGTGCATGACTATCGTAAAACACTTTTAAATGGCAAAAGAAAAAAAAATATAAAAGCTGCCTGTAAAAATAAATTAATTTCTGAGCATGGTAAGGCATTGACTACAAAGTCTATTCCCTGGAGAAGCATAGAAAGCCTAAACACAGCTGGGAAAGACCTGTCTCCAGGCACCATCTCACTGTGCCAGCAGCAGCTTTTGGCTCCCAAAGGTGCCACTCAAAAGATGATGGGGAGGAGAGAGGAGCAGCAAGGGAGAGACCCTTTGCCCATTATCAGATGTGCTGTATTTAAGCAGCAGAATCTTTCTCAAAATTGAGAATAACTCCCAGGGGATTCCTTATCCCACAGTTTCCAAACTCTAGCTAAAAATAAAGTGTTTGGAAATCCCTCCTTTTTAACCCAATCTATCTCCTCTTCAAGAGCCCTCCCAAGTCCTTTGAACTCCTCCTCCTCAGTCAACTGAAAATTTTCCACTCTCTCTACCCTGAGTTAGGATGTGGATTGTGCCTGAAATTCAGAATTTGTGCAGTTTCACAGAATCACAGTGTCAGGGGCTGGAAGTGACCTCAAAAGATCAAGTCCAACCGTCCTGCCAGAGCAGGATCACCTATATCAGATCATACAGGAACACATCCAGGTGGATTTTTAATATCTCCAGAGACGGAGACTCCACAACTCCCCTGGGCAGCCTGTTCCAGTGTTCTGTCACCCTCACAGGCAAAAAACTCCTCATGTTTACATGAAACTTCCTATGCCTCAGCTTCTACCCATTGCCCCTTGTCCTGTCATCAGCATCACCCAGCAGAGCCTGGCTCCAGCCTCCTGGCACTCACCCTGCACAAGTTGATAAACATTGATGAAGTCACCTCTCAGTCTCCTCTTCTCCAAGCAGCACAGCCCCAGCTCCCTCAGTATCTTCTCATAAGAGAGATGTTCCTTTCCCTTCATCATCTTTGTGGCTTTGCACTGGACTTTCTGAAGCAGTTCTATGTCCCTTTTGAACTGGAGAGCCCAGAACTGGATGTAATACTCCAGATGTGGCCTCAACAGAGCAGAGCAGAGCAGAGGGGCAGACCCAGACTTCTGACCATGGTGAAACAATGCAGTACCAGCAAGTCCAGTCCAGCCAGACATGATATGCTTCAACAGGATAGTGAAGTCCACATGTGACTACAAAACACAGGTATTCCTGAAGCTCGTGACTGCTTGTCACAATTGAAAAAGGGAGAGACATCTTGATCCTAGTGCCAGCACCAGGACAGGAAGGTGACATTGTAAAGGGTTAAGCCCACCTGGGGCCTTCTGATCTGCCCCCAGGTGCCATGGTTAGCCTCATCCCACTTTCTGCCCAGGAGTGCTATAAAACGAGGGGGACATCTTCTCTCTCTCGTCCTGCCTGCCTGGCCAACTCCTCGTTGCCTTGCTGCTGATCACCACATGCTCCTCAGCCAACACATGGGGATAACACCCATTTTTCTTTGGAACTCTGACTGCATTTCATCACAAAAAATCCTACATCATCCACCCACCATCAAATCATCCATCCCAGCATTTGGACTCAAAATTCCATTTCCATTTTGTGTATTTTGTTCCCTTTCTTCCCCTTTTCCCCAGACTCTGTAATTCCCATCATTCTCCATACCCCATATTCTGTCCCCAGTTTTTCCCCATCTCTGTAAAAAAAAAAAACCCTTACCTCCTGTTCCTTGTTAAAATTTTAGATCCTTTTACTTCCAGATTGTATTGAGCATTTATTGGGCTTCTGAGCTCAAGGGGGGCTAGCCTAAACCCAACACAGACATCATATCAAGGTGCCCATGGAGCACCCTTACACAAAGTATTCCATTTCCATGGGTTGTATTTCTACTTCGTATATTTTCTAACCTTTCTTCCCCTTTTCCCCAGCCTCTGTAATTCCCCTTATTCTCCATACCCCATTTTCTGTCTCCTTTTTTCACCACCTTCTGTAAAAAAAAACCCTTACCTCCTATTTCTTGTTAAAATTTGATATCTTTTTACTTCCAGATCATATTGAGTATTTATTGGANCAGCCAACACATGGGGATAACACCCATTTTTCTTTGGAACTCTGACTGCATTTCATCACAAAAAATCCTACATCATCCACCCACCATCAAATCATCCATCCCAGCATTTGGACTCAAAATTCCATTTCCATTTTGTGTATTTTGTTCCCTTTCTTCCCCTTTTCCCCAGCCTCTGTAATTCCCCTCATTCTCCATACCCCATATTCTGTCCCCCTTTTTTTCCCCCCACGTTCTGTAACAAATCCTCTTACCTCCTGTTTATCGTTAAAATTTTATATCCTTTTACTTCCAGATCATATTGTGCATTTATTGGGCTTCTGAGCTTAAGGGGGGCTAGCGTAAACCCAATACAGATATCATATCAAGGTGCCCATGGAGCACCCTTACACGAAGTATTCCATTTCCACAGGTTGTATTTCTACTTTGTGTATTTTCTTCCTTTTCTTCCCCTTTTCCCCAGGCTCTCTAATTCCCCTCATTCTCCATACCCCATATTCTGTCCCCCTTTTTTCCCCATCTCTGTAAAAAAAAAACCCTTACCTCCTATGTCTTCTTAAAATTTTATATCTTTTTACTTCCAGATTGTATTGAGTATTTATTGGGCTTCTGAGCTCAAGGGGGCCTAGCCTAAACCCAAAACTGGCATCATATCAAGGTGTTCATGGAGCATTCTTTCACAAAGTATTCCATTTCCATTGGTTGTATTTCTATTTTATGTATTTTTTCCCCTTTTCCCCAGCCTCTGTAATTCCCCTCATTCTCCATACCACATATTCTGTCCCCCTTTTTTCCCCATCTCTGTAAAAAAAACCCCTTACCTCCTATTTCTTGTTAAAATTTTATATCTTTTTACTTCCAGATTGTATTGAGTATTCATTGGGCTTCTGAGCTCAAGGGGGGGTAGCCTAAACCCAATACAGACATCATATCAAGGTGCCCATGGAGCACCCTTACACAAAGGAAGGTGAACCAGATATGATACAGTATGAGACTACAGCTGGCAGGCAGCTGCAAGTGAGGCAACCAGAAAGGATTCTGAGCAACTCTTCCATCATGCAAAACAGCAGCAACGTGGAATTGCTTTATTCCAGGGAAGATTTCTTGCTGCAGCCTCAGACATGAACTTCATGAACCGAGTGCGAGGCACAGCCGTGTGAATTAGCCATACTAACAGCCCTGCTATTACCCTGACCTCAGCCAATTGACTAAGTGGGATGTTATTCCAGGCCTCATTTCCAGAAGCTGCCATCTGACAGCTGTTACCTTGCAAATTGCTCTATTGAAACAGGTGCAAAATGAGCAGAAAGAGAGAGCTCTGCTTTACTTCCTTTACAGAACTCAAGCACCCAGAAAAAAAGATGTTTGCTAAGAACTGCACCTTCAGAGAGCTGAAAGGCCATGAAGACCCTCCAGTTTCTCCACAAAGAGAGACCAACAGCAGCCCTCTAATGTGGTGGGCAAGCAGCCCTGCAGAAAGCCAGTCCTGGAGTGATTATGTAGGTCATTTCTGATTTGTAAGGTCTTCAGAGATCATTATCTGAAAAGGCAGTGAAAATGCAAAGTGTATTACTTAAACTATAATGAAAAATAAAATGCCATTCTTTGCTTCAGAAAAGCCCTGTGCATCCAAATGAAACAATAAGCCAAGTCCTCCATTTGAAGGAATGGGTAAGGAATTGGCTGGAGAGTGGCACACTGAGAGTGGTGATCAAGGGCACAATGTCCACCTGGAGATCAGTACCAAGTGGCATCCCTCAGGGGTCGGTGCTGGCACCAGTGCTGTTTAACATCTTTATCAGTGACATAGACAGAAGAACAAGTGCACCCCTAGCAAGTTTGTAGATGGCACCAAGCTGTGTGGCACAGTCGACTTGCTGGAGGGCAGGGATCCATTCAGAGAGACCTGGACAGGCTGGAGAGGTGAGCCCAGAACAACCTCATGAAACTCAAAAGGGCAAAGTGTAAGGTCCTGCACCTGGGTTGGTGCAATCCCAAGCACAAATCCAGGCTGAATGGGGAATGGATGAGAGCAGCCCTGAGGAACAGGACCTGGGGGTCTGGGGTGATGAAAAGCTCAACATGAGCCTGCAGTGTGAGTGCAGCCCAAACAGCAGCTGTGTGCTGGGCTGCAGCAAGAGCAGCTGTGGGCAGCAGGGCAAGGGAGGGAATTCTGCCCCTTTCCTCTGCTCTCTTCAGACCCCACCTGCAGTACTGTGTGCAGTTCTGGAGCCCCCAACACAAGAAGGACATGGAACTGTTGGAGAGGGTCCAGAGGAGGGCCACAAAGATGCTCAGAGGGCTGCAGCAGCTCTGCTATGAGGACAAGCTACAAGAGTTGGGGCTTTTCAGCCTGGAGAAGAGAAGGCTTCCAGCAGACCTTATAGCAGCCTTCCAGTATCTGAAGGGAGCCCACAGGAGGGCTGGGGAGGGACTATTGACAAGGTCTTGTAATGACAGGATGAGAAGGAATGGGTTCAAAGTGGCAGAAGGGAGATTTAAACAGGATGTTAGGAGGAAGTTCTTTACAGTGAGGGTGGTGAGACATTGGCACAGTTTGCCAGGGAGGTTGTGGCTGCTCCTTTTCTAGAGCTGTTCAAAGCCAGGTTGGATGAGCCCTTGAGTGTCCTGTTCTAGCAGGAGGTGTCCCTGCCTATGGTGGGAGGTTGGAACTGGATGATCTTTGAGGTCCCTTCCAACCTAAACCATTCTATGATTCTATGGAGCATAAAACACTTAATTCAGAACATCATCACTAAACAAGTCAATATTTCCAAATCAGTCTTCTAAAACCATGCACAGCAAGAGCAGAGACATCCAGATTCTCACAGGAAAAGAACAGCTCAACCCACTCATCATTTTGTGAGTCTAGGAAAATAATTTAAAAAAAAAAAAATTAAAAGACATTTTAATGCTCCAAATCCCCCACAAAAATCTCGCAAACACATTTTGAGCAGGCTGGGTGGAAGAGTAAGGAAACTGGAAACTGTGACCAGACACATCACAATTCAGGGAGATCTGAGTGCAGAAACTTGTGAGCATTTCTACTGAACGCAAAGCAGTAATTAAATGCTTCCTATAGAAGAAAACAAAATAAAAAACAAAAGGGTTGTCTCTTGGACACTTCTGTCAATCTGCATTTAAGAGCCTCAGCAGCCTTCTCGGTTCAAGCAGAGAAGAGCTCCAGTTCTTCACTGAAGTGACCTTAGCTGTCAGCCCAGCCTGTCCTGTTCGATCTCTGTAGCTCTGCTTGCTGTGTTTTGCGAAGGCAGGAGGGAGTTAGAAGACAGGAAAAGGAAATGCACCACGAACAGGCAAACCATTGCCCCCAATTAAAACAATTATACAGGTGTCCTGAGACTCTCAGCCTGAAGATGGAGCATCCACCTTTAATCAAAGGGATCAGTTTAGTAGAAAAGTGACAGGCCAGCTGCTGTCAGAATGCGTGGTTGATTTGTGATGAAACACCCAGCACTGCCTAACAACAAGTGGATAGCTGGGGGGACACATATTTTACACACTTGCTTGTTACTTCTTCAAGAAGGCTTTGAGGAGACTTTAGAGTAGCCTTCCAGTATCTGAAGGAGGCCTACAGAAAAGCTGGGGAGGGACTGTTTAGGCTATCAGGTAGTGACAGGACTAGGAATGGAGCAAAGCTGGAGGTGGGGAGATTCAGATTGGATGTGAGGAGGAAGTTGTTCAGCATGAGAGTGGTGAGAGCCTGGAATGGTTTGCCCAGGGAGGTGGTTGGGGCCACATCCCTGGAGGTGTTTGCAGCCAGGCTGGCAGACGCTGTGGTCAGCCTGACCTAGGGTAGGGTGTCCCTGGGCATGGCAGAGAGGTTGGAACTAGACGATCCTTGTGGTCCCTTCCAACCCTGACTGACTTTATGACTCTTCCTTAAAAATGAGTTTCCCTGTGACAACAGTGACTGCTGCACCCACTGCTAATCAACTGCTGCTTCAATTAGCTGTTCAGGCAGGGTTTTTTTCCCCCATGTGATCAATGCACTCAGTTATTAAGATGTTAAAGATCACATTTATTTATCCTCAATCATAGAGATTGTTTTGTAGACTGTTCGGGTCAAGTATGTACAAACACACCCTGAAGTTTAACTTCTCCTCCCCAGTTGTTTGAAACAACAATTGCAAGGTCTGGACCAGCTTTCACCTAAAATACAGGAACTGGTTTTACTTCCAGCCTCTGGCAATGGAAATGAGAATTCCAGGATCACAGCATTTTCTCCCTCATCACCTTCCCCCAGGAAAGGAAGACTTTTGCTGGCTTGAGCTGCCCAAGGTCCCTGCCTGTGTCTATGGTCATTGCTTTGTTTTAATCATGGCTTACTGGAACAGTTGGAAGCATTAAACTAACAAGGCTCTGAGGACACATCTGTGGAACGTTTTCTGAGGTGCTTCCCTGAGTCAATGCTCTGATACACCATAACAGATACAAAAAAACTCCACTCATAGCTCTCAACCATTTCACACAACAGATAGTTTCAGAAATCTAATGACTACCTCTCTTCATCCTAGCAACAGAGCACATGGAACCCATACTGAACATGCCAGACTCTTCCAGAAAAGAGATTATTTCCCAAAGGACACCACAGTACAACTGGTATTGAACAGGACGTTGTTTGATGCAGCTGACTTCTGAATGCTAGTTAAGTTTACTCTTACTCCTGAGATAGCCTAAAGAAAACCTGGGAAAAATACTACTTCTATTTGCATAGATAAACAGAAGAGACTGAGAGAGTGCTGTGGGGAAAAAAATATAATCATAGAATCATAGAATGGTTTAGGTTGGAAGAGACCTCAAAGATCATCCAGTTCCAACTCCCCTGTGCCATAGGCAGAGACACCTACCACTAGATCAGGATGCTCAAGACCTCATCCAGCCTGGCCTTGAACACATCAACGGAGGGAGCAGCCACAACCTCCCTGGGCGACCTGTGCCAGTGCCTTGCCACCCTCACTGTGAAGAACTTTCTCCTAACATCCTGTTTAAATCTCCCCTCTGCCAGTTTGAACCCATTCCCCCTCGACCTGTCATTACAAGACCTTGTGAACAGTCCCTCCCCAGCCCTCCTGTAGCCCCCTTCAGACACTGGAAGGTTACTATAAGGTCTCCTGGAAGCCTTCTCTTCTCCAGGCTGAAAAGTCCCAACTCCCTCAGCCTGTCCTCATAGCAGAGCTGCTCCAGACCTCTGAACATCTTCATGGCCTGCTCTGGACTTTCTCAAGCATTTCCATGTCCTTCTTGTGCTGGAGGCTCCAGAACTGCACACAGTACTCCAGGTGGGGTCTGAGGAGAGCAGAGTAAAGGAGGAGAATCCCCTCCCTTGCCATGCTGGCAACGCTTCTCTTAATGCAGCCCAGGACACAAGGATCATCCTTGTGGTCCCTTCCCACCCTGACTGAGTCTACAATTCTAAGTTAGCTTCTCTACACAGATGGCTCTTTATGGTCACATTTTCTCTGCGCCCTTCTAACTGCAGAGATGGGACACCACATACTACCATTCACACACCGAGGGCATCGTCCAGATGCTAAAGAAAAGCACTAAAAGGAAAGAAAGATGAAGGAGGAGCACATCTTTGAGAGGGCAAGAGGGCATGCCACGACCCCTTAGGGAGAGCTGTTTTATTTCACGTGGCAGTATCACATACAGATGAAGTAGACTAATTATGGGGCTCTCTGTCCCCTTTTCTAGCTGTGAGATTACCTCACTGCTTCCTTTTGCTCCCAAAGAAGGATTTTTTTTTCCTTTTTTTTTTTTGCAAGGCTTTCTGCAGTTCCAGCATTTTCAGTAATTAAACTTATCTCTGAGGCAATCACAGTTAGGATTACTGGGTTTCCTATCTCCAGGCTAATAGGGTCAAAATGCTTAGCTGCCCTCCTGCCTGCCAGTTTAGAGCATTTTGCTAATGGATCATTTCCTTCCTTGGGGATAAGGCATTGGCTATTAGGTGTTCTCTTGTTGCACTGCAATTTTATGTGTTCAGGCAGCAATAATAAGTGCTCTTGTTATACAGAACTGTGGAATGGTAGGGGTTGGAAGGGACCTTTGGAGATCATCAAGTCCAATCCCCCCTTGCCAAAGCTGATCACCTACTGTAAAGCCACATAGGAATGCGTCCAGGAAGGTTTGCAATGTGTCCAGAAGAGGAAACTCTAAAATATCTCTCTGGTCAGCCTCTTCCAGTGCTCCAGGACCCTCACAGCCAAACAAAACCTCTCTGGTCAGCCTCTTCCAGTGCTCCATCCTTCCATCTACAGTGCCTTACTTCTTGTTTGTCATCAGCATTATTCCTACCCTTATTTTATATTTGATACTTATTTGCCTGCTGAAGCCTGCTGCAGCAGTGCAAAGTCTAAGCTGTCATCTTTGTGTTGAAAAATGGGAGGGAATAAGAAAAAGGGCCACAAAGATGCTCAGAGGGCTGCAGCAGCTCTGGGCTGGGGAGGGACTATTGACAAGGTCTTGTAATGACAGGAGGAGGAGTAATAGGTTCAAACCGGCAGAGGGAATATTTAAACAGGATGTTAGGAGGAAGTTCTTCACAGTGAGGTTGGTGAGATACTGGATCAGGTTGCCCAGGGAGGCTGTGTCTACTCCCTCCCTAGAAGTGTTCAAGGCCAGGTTGGATGAGTCCTTGAGCAACTTGTTCCAGTGGGAGGTGTCCCTGCCTATGGCACTGGGGGGTTGGAATTGGATGATCTTTAAGGTCCCTTCCAGCCTAAACCATTCTATGATTCTAAAAAGAAAATCCAGTAGGTAGATTATTCATTTATAGAAGAGGGAGTCTCTACGCAAATGACATCACTTAAACCATGTTCAGATCCATAAAAATTGCTATTTCCTTCCAAAGCAAGTTTTATTCCATTGTGGCAATCTAGAACTGCAGTCATACCTAATCCATCCTAGACTTGATGCAAAATAGGATGACAGTGGCTTACCCCCAAAACATTGATTTTCAGGAAGGAGCATTTAGAATCATAGAATCAGTCAGAGTTGGAAGGGACCACAAGGATCATCCAGTTCCAACCCTCCTGCCATGGCTAATGACACCCTACCCTAGGTCAGGCTGACCACAGCCTCATCCAGCCCTGTCTTAAACACCTCCAGGGATGTGGCCCCAACCACCTCCCTAGGCAACCCATTCCAGGCTCTCACCACTCTCATGCTCAACAACTTCCTCCTCACATCCAATCTGAATCTCCCCACCTCCAGCTTTGCTCCATTCTCCCCAGTCCCGTCACTACCTGATAGCCTAAAAAGTCCCTCCCCAGCTTTTCAGTAGGCCACCTACTGAATACTGAAGGCCATTTAATGTTACTCATCAGACCCTAATGAGTTGAAGTGATAGGGTTTGGGGTTGATGATTTGGATTGTTTTAGGGTTGTTTTTTTTTCTATTATTATTTTTTTCCCCTGTGGTACTTCAAGGCCATTACACTGCACAGAATGTAAGGATCACTTCTCAGCCTCTCTAACTTTGCACACAGAGCCTTATTTCCATAGAGGTGAAAATTTAATAGTTCACATGAATGCTCTTATTTTAAAGGATTTGGTGCAATCAGTGTGAACCTCATATTTCTGCCTTTTTTTTTTTTATATTAAAAAAAAAATTAAAATAAAGGACTTCAGACAGCCAATCTGGCAGGGTTTCCATCCTCAAGAGCTCAAGAGAAGATGCATTAAAGTTAATTGGGGGTAAAATGAAGCACTTTAAAGTGTGTCTCTTGAGCTCGCCAATGTGGGATATGCACGGAGAAGATCCATTCAATTATCTGTGGGTTTGAGATTTGTTTTGGAGGAAAATGTAACACTCAATTCACTTGTTGGTCCCACTGCCTGTGAGCCCACCAGACCTCAAAGGCCAACCCATCTGGCTGGAGCAGTAACACAACTGGAGACTGTCAACAGAACTCAAACTCAGACTCCAGGAAAAGTGGTGCTGCAAGTTCTCAAAGGGAAAAAGCTTCTCCTCAAAGCAGAGTCACTTCATAGCCCCACTCTGCTGATCAGCCTGGAAGAGAAAGCTGAGAGGAAGGAAGAAGATATTAGAGAAGATTCAAGACTGAAGCCTTAATCAGTTATTTCCTGGATGATTCCTACAAGAGAAAGAACCTAAGTCAAATGATACTGCAAGTTCTCAAAGGGAAAGAGCTTCTCCTCAAAGCAGAGTCACTTCACAGCCCCACTCTGCTGATCAGACTAGAAGAGAAAGCAGAGAGGAAGGGATAAGATCTCAGAGAAGATTCAATACTGAAGACTTAATCAGTTATTTCCTGGATGATTCCTACAAGAGAAAGAACCTAAGTCAAATGACACTGCAAGTTCTCAAAGGGAAAGAGCTTCTCCTTAAAGCAGAGTCACTTCACAGCCCCACTCTGCTGATCAGACTGGAGAATAAAGCAGAGAGGAATGAAAATCTTAGAGAAGATTCAAGACTGAAGACTTAATCAGTTGTTTCCTGGATGATTCCTACAAGAGAAAGAACCTAAGTCAAATGATACTGCAAGTTCTCAAAGGGAAAGAGCTTCTCCTTAAAGCAGAGTCACTTCACAGCCCCACTCTGCTGATCAGACTGGAGAATAAAGCAGAGAGGAATGAAAATCTTAGAGAAGATTCAAGACTGAAGACTTAATCAGTTGTTTCCTGGATGATTCCTACAAGAGAAAGAACCTAAGTCAAATGATACTGCAAATCAGATGCTGCAAGTTCTCCAAGGGAAAAAGCTTCTCCTCAGAGCAGAGTCACTTTACAGCCTCACTCTGCTGATCAGCCTGGAAGAGAAAGCTGAGAGGAAGGAAGAAGATATTAGAGAAGATTCAAGACTGAAGCCTTAATCAGTTATTTCCTGGATGATTCCTACAAGAGAAAGAACCTAAGTCAAATGACACTGCAAGTTCAGATGCTGCAAGTTCTCAAAGGGAAAGAGCTTCTCCTCAAAGCAGAGTCACTTTACAGCCTCACTCTGCTGATCAGCCTGGAAGAGAAAGCTGAGAGGAAGGGGTAAGATCTCAGAGAAGATTCAAAACTGAAGCCTTAATCAGTTATATCCTGGATGATTCCTACAAGAGAAAGAACCTAAGTCAGATGAGTAGGTGCTGTCAGAGCAATTCTAGTTTTCTCTTAGAATCTCTACCAAATGCAAAAAATCATTTGCCACTAATCCTAAGAAGTTTGGTTGAAATGGTGCCACATCCAGTTGGCAACCAGTCACTAGTGGTGGCCCCCAGGGATCACCATTGGTCTCTATCCTGTACAGTATCATTATGATGATCTGGACAAGGAGGTTGAGTCCAGCATCTAAGTTTGCAGATGACACCAAGTTAGGAGCAGGTGTGGACCTGCTGGAGGGTAGGAGAGGGCCTTGCAGAGGGACCTGGACAGGCTGGATGGGTGGGCAGAGGACAATGGGATGAGATTGAACAAGGCTAAGTGCAGGGTTCTACTCTTTGGCCACAACAACCCCAGGCAGTGCTACAGGCTGGGGACAGAGAAGCTGGAGAGCAGCCAGGCAGAGAGGGACCTGGGGGTGCTGGGAGATACTAGGCTGAACTTAAGCCAGCAGTGTGCCCAGGTGGGCAGCAGAGCCAATGGCATCCTGGTCTGGATCAGGAATAGTGTGGCCAGCAGGACAAGGGAGGTTATCCCACCCCTGTACTTGGCACTGGTCAGGCCACACCTTGAGTCCTGTGTCCAGTTTTGGTCCCCTCAATTCAAGAGAGATATTGAGGCACTGGAAGGTGTCCACAGAACAGCAATGAAACTGGTGAGGGGCCTGGAGCACAGCCCTATGAGGAGAGGCTGAGGGAGCTGGAGGTGTTTAGCCTGGAGAAGAGAAGGCTCAGGGTGACCTCATTGCTGTCTACAACTACCTAAAGGGAGGTTGTAGCCAGGTGGAGTTGGCTTCTTCTCCCAGGCAACCAGCAACAGAAGGAGGGGACACAGTCTCAAGTTGTGCCAGGGGAGGTATAGGTTGAATGTTAGGAAGAAGCTCTTGCCAGAGAGAGTGATTGGCATTGGAATGGGCTGCCCAGGGTGGTGGTGAAGTCCCCATCCCTGGAGATGTTCAAGAAAAGCCTGGATGGAGCATTTAGTGCCATTAGCTAAGGCTGGGTGCTAGGTTGGACTGGCTGATCTTGGAGGTCTCTTCCAACCTGGATTATTCTATGATAACCTAGCCTGTACATTTGGTCTAGTTTGGCCCCAAACCACGACACACTTCCACCCCAGAGATGGTTGCATTTCAGTGCTGGTTGGAACAACTGCCCCATCGATAGCTGTACCCCAGGGCCTTGCATTTTCAGCTTGCATACACACACCTAGCATAGGTCTGAAGCTGGGTGTGGGTGCACCTGGAGCTCTGCAGGGGCTGCCCACCCCCAGCTGCACCGGGCTGACGAATTAGCTCAAGTGCAGTGCCAAGTAAAAGCTCAACAAATTATTATTTTTTTGTTTCAGCCATCTAATGGCAGTGCAATACAAATGAAGCATGCCTCTAGACTGGCCCAGGCACGCCACAGACTGCAGAACAGATTTTAGCATACTGTGTGCAATCTACAAGCTGCTCTGGGATCTCCGAGTGAAAGACAAGTCATTAATGCCCTCTAAACATCCTCAAGGAGTGGTAAGACAAAGAATAATCATGCAGAGGCTCAGTGTTGAATAGGATCCTGATTTAAGCATCTTGGTTTTGTTGCTTGTTTTTTTTTTATCTTCTGTGCTGTAGCTTTTCAGCAGGTGAGCTGATTTGCTTTCTCAGAGAGACCTGCACTCCTGGCTGAACTAGAACTAGCCAGCACATTTTAAGTTTTACTTGTTTGGGTCTTTTTTTTTAACAAAAACAACATAGCTAGAAACTTGGGGAAGGAAGGGAATATTCTGGGCTCATTCTGCCTCCTGGACAAGGCTGCTCCGTAACTTACTCACTGTGAACTCCCACTCACACTGTGAAGGCAGCAGGTGCAAGGGTGCTTGGAATAAGAAATCAGGTCTGCTGCAGAGAAGGAGGGAGAGCAGGAGGAAGAGCTGAGCCCTGAGTTGTTGGGGTTTTTTTTTGCACCTTTTGACTCAGCCAGAGCTACAGGCATCACCCACATCTTTGCAGCTGCCTCCCACAGAAGCCCAGGTCATGCCCTAAACTTCCAGTCTGAACTTATCAAGAGGCTGGATGTCAAGTGGCCCCTCCAGACCTCACATTCTTCTAAAGGCTGGCAAATCCAGCACAGAGTGTGCTTGCAGTCCAATTACAGGCAAGGCTAAAGATCATACAGTGGCAAAGAGGCCAGGCAACAAGAAGCCCTTTCTCTTTGAAGCATGCACTTGCACTCTTGAGCTAGTCTGTGCCAGGATATTTTGGCAGTACTATGGGCAGACTTGAGTGATAACTACAGTGGTCACTGTCTACAATGATGGGAAGCTACTATCCTCCATCATTGCTGATGATAAATTCTCTGAGCAAATTCTTTGGACACAAAACCTTGCAACAACCATTACTTGTAGACTTCTGATGTAGTCATGAAACATGCTCTGGTTAAAGAACAAGAGCTCGGAAAAATATATTAGGATGACCCCAAACCATGAAGCATTGATAGCTGGTGAAACATGGGTTTGATGGGTGGAACACCAGATGGATACAGAACTCCCTTCATGTCCACACCCAAAGAGTGGCTATCAATGGGTCCACGTCCAAGTGGAGACCAGTGACAAGCGGAGTCCCTCAGGGATCAGTCCTGGGACCAGTCTTGTTCAGCATCTTTGTGGGAGGTGTGGACAAAGGCATTGAGAGAAGCCTCAGTAAGTTTGTTGATGACCCCAAGCTGTGTGGTGCAGCAGACAGGCTGGAGGGCAGGGATGGCATCCAGAGGGACCTGGACAGGCTGCAGAGGTGGGCACAAGCCAACTTCAGGAGGTTCAACGAGGCCAAATGCAAGGTCCTACATCTGGGTCAAGGCAAATCCAGGCTGGGCAGTGAGTGGCTGGAGAGCAGCCCTGAGGAGAGGGACTTGGGGGTGCTGGTGGAGGAGAAGCTCAACATGAGCCAGCAGTGTGCACTTGCAGGGCAGAAAGCCAAGCAAAGCCTGGAGGTGTTTAAGGCCAGGCTGGCAGAGGCTGTGGGCAGCCTGATCCAAGGTAGGGTGTCCCTGGGCATGGCGAGGGTGGGGGGTGGAACTAGATGATCCTTGTGGTCCCTTCCAACCCTGACTGATTCTATGATTCTTCATTTAAGTTCTGTTTTGCTTGAAAAACACTATTTCTTTTTTCCTGCTTCCTTTATGGTGTTTTCCTTTGATGAGTAAAAAAAAAAAAAAAAAAAAAAAAAAAGGCAGAATGGAGGTGCAAAGCCCCAGATCTGAAAAGGACAAAGACTCCATCTGCCACAGAGAAATCCAAGGATCCAGGTACCAGCACAGAGCCCACCTGCCAAAAATGTTTTATGCTTATGTTAAGTGTGGCTTTAGGGAACAGAAATGTTCTCCCAGATAAAGGCAGCCACAAGAATGACTAACTGAGATGCACTGACAATAATTCCCTCCTTTGATTTCCTCTGCTGTCATCACTATCAGTTAGACATCTGAATGGGGGAAAAGAAAAAAAATCAGCTTGGAAATTTTGATCCCTTCAAAGAAAATGAAAACCAAACTCTGTAATCTGGAAATCCTTAGAGGAATACAGAACTTTAGCAGTCTCCTATGCAGCACCTTTGCTGCAATGCTGCAACTGTGGGGAGAAACCTGTCCCAGAATGGGCAGGTGGTGAAACATAAAATCAGTCAGGGTTGGAAGGGACCACAATGATCACCTAGTTCCAACCCCCCTGCCATGCCCAGGAACACCCTACCCTAGATCAAGCTGCCTACAGCTTCATCCAGCCTGGCCTTAAACATCTCCAGGGAACCGGCCACAAACACCTCCCTGGGCAACCCATTCCAGGCTCTCACCTCTCTCCAACTTCCTCCTCACATCCAGTCTGAACCTCCCCACCTCCAGCTTTGCTCCATTCACCCTAGTCCTGGCACTCCCTGATAGCCTCAAAAGTCCCTCCCCAGCTTTTCTGTAGGCCCCTTCAGATACTGCAAAGCCANTCTTAGCAGGGCAGAGTAGAGGGGCAGAATCACCTCCCTCCACCTGCTGGCCACACTTCTGCTGCAGCCCAGGCTCTGCTTGGCTTTCTGGGCTGCAAGTGCACACTACTGCCCCATGCTGAGCTTCTCATCCACCAGCACCCCCAAGTCCCTCTCCTCAGGGCTGCTCTCCAGCCACTCACTGCCCAGCCTGCATTTGTGCTTGACATTGCCTCAACCCAGATGTAGGACCTTGCACTTGGCCTTGTTGAACCTCCTGAGGTTGGCTTGTGCCCACCTCTGCAGTCTGTCCAGGTCCCTCTGGATGCCATCCCTGCCCTCCAGCCTGTCTGCTGTACCACACAGCTTGGGGTCATCAGCAAACTTGCTGAGGCTGCACTCAATGCCTTTGTCCATGTCTCCCACAAAGACGTCGAACAAGACTGGTCCCAGGACTAATCCCTGAGAGACTCCACTTGTCACTGGTCTCCACTTGGACATGGACCCATTGACATCTATCTCTTTGGGTGCAAACATCAAGCCAGTTCTTTATCCATCTGGTGCTTCACCCATCAAACCCATGTTTCAGCAGCTTGGAGACCAGGATATGTTGTGGGACAGTGTCAAAGGCTTTGCTCAGGTCCAGGTAGAGGTTAGCAGTTGCTCATCCCTCATCTATTAATGTTGTGACCTGCTCATAGTATGCCACCAGGTTTGTCAGGCAGGATCTGTCCAGATGATACCTTTCCTTGGGTTGCTTTGGAACAGCATCCCCACCCCCTCCCCTCCAGTTCCAGTGCCTACAAAGGAGCAGATTGAACAGAGGATCTGAAAAACAATAGGCATTAGCATCCTGCACCCTGACCATTAACTATAATTGTATTCCACATCAATCACATCAGTTCCCCCCTTAAAGGTTATTAAGTATAATTTCTACTATGCAAATAGTTCCAGCTTCATTAATGGATTTTTTTGGTTTCTAGTAGAAGTTTTTCTTTGATGAATGTCTCCAGATGT
>VWZI01023948.1:52726-67839 GCA_013396835.1 Psilopogon haemacephalus | reverse complement strand
AAATAACCACCCAAGCCACACAGTCCCCCCCCAAAAAAACAACCACTCAGGACACACAGCCCCCAAAAAAACTCCACCCAAACATACCTGTCCCCAAAAAAACCACCCAAACAGCACGTGCCCTCAATAAAAGAAGACACCCAAACACACACCTGCCCCCCAAAACAAAGCCACCCAAACACCTACAACCCCCCAAAAAAGCACCACCCAAAAGCTACATGTCCCCAAAAAAGCCACCCCAACTCTGCTACTGTTGGGGGGAGGGGGGGGGAAGGAATCAACCACCAAAACGAGTCCCATTTCTTTAGGGTTTGAGGAGTTTTATGGGGTTTGTTTGTTTACAGCCCCTAGTCCTCCTCCTCACAAACATCTCATCCTCTGTAGTCCAGTAGCTTACATCAGTCATCTAACATCTCTCCGTCCCAAAATTCGTTACGATCATTACATCTGAGAAACCTACTCAGCAGCAAACCGAGATGAGGAATGAGTTATTACTTCCTGGTTGTCCTCCAAGAGGACACCCACTGGTGCACAGGCATCCGTAGCAGGCCTTAGCGATGCAAAGCTGCATCTCCCTAAGCCTCCTTGGCTGAAGTATCATGTCACATGCCAAATCGAGTCGCTGAAAGTGCTAAAAAAAGAATTGTCTGTGCTGCTTTGAACTAATTGGAGGATTTGGATGAGAAACTAAGACTAGAGGGTGAGAAACAAACACAGTCCAGTGTCTCCTTCATTCATTCGTTTACTGAAATGGTATAAAGTTAGAACCAAAACATAGATAACTCAGACCGTTTTGAGCTGTGCTGGCTGCTGCAAGTCTCTCTCCCTGCCTTTCTTAGCTGGATCTGTGTAACTACACTAACTACTTTCCTGGTGCTAACCCCCTTGGTCAAACTACCTTTGCTTACCTGGCATGTAAGACAGGTAATGGAATAAGATTGGGAAGTGAAGGGAAGGGGGTAGGGTGGTTGGAAACCCCTCTTAGGGATTTTGATCTCTGGGAGGGCTGTGGTGTTTCTGTACTACTTTTTTTTACTGTATATATCTGTAAATATCTGCTATATGTTGTAGATTTCTGCTTGTATATTGTGCAAAGCTGTGAATCAGAACTCTCAACTGAAGGTCCTTGTCCAACACCCACATCTTACCAACAACTCACCTCCCTCCTTCACTCCCTGTGCTCCCTTAAGAATTTCCAACGAGCTTCTATCTTTTGCCCATCCACATCAAAGCTTACTACTTCTTTACATGCCTGACCACACATCTCCTCCAGTCTTTACAGAAGCATTGCTGCAGTGAGACCTTTTAAACAAATTCACCAACTAGCTGTAACAAAGATGCTGTGTACCACTTTAAGACCAAGCTTTGATGACCTGATTCATCCCAGACTTTGCTTATTTGGATGAGCACTGCCATGCTCAGTTCATGAGATCACTGAAGCAAGGGCTGTGAATTCACAGAATGGTTCAGGTTGGAAGAGACCTCAAAGATCATCCAGTTCCAACCCCCCTTTGCCATAGGCAGGGACACCTCCCACTACAACAGGATGCTCAAGGCCTCATCCAACCTGGCCTTGAACACCTCCAGGGAGGTAGCAGCCACAACCTCCCTGGGCAACCTCTTCCAGTGTCTTGTCACCTTCACTGTGAAAAACTTTCTCCTAACATCCAGTTTGAATCTCCCCTCTGCCAGTTGGAACCCATTCCCCTTCATCCTGTCATTGTGAACAGTCCCTCCCCAGCCTTCCTGTAGGCCCCCTTCAGATACTGGAAGGTTGCTATAAGATCTCCTCGAATATAAAGCTTCATTCCTTAATTTCCAGATGGCTGAGTCTAGCCTGGGCGAATTGTCCTGGCGAGTTGTAAATCCTGCCAAATTAGTTCAAACTCCTGCTCTCCAGGTCTGGGGGTTGATGGTGTGAGCAAAACAATGAGGGTTTGGACCAAGAAAGCCCTGAAGGCTAAGTGCATGGCACATGACCAAGTCAGGTGTCTTGTGCTGCCCCTCAAGTGCAAGGGTGGACACCTAGGCACAGGACTTTGAATTCATTGGCCAAAACAATGAATTCTAATGCCTATTGGCCAGCTTCACCTTCCAAAATAGTGCATTTAAGGGAGTGATTTAGAGCCCTTGTTTCCCTTTTCCCTGCTGCCTCTCACTGGTGGGGGAGGTCTGTTTGCAGCTCTTTCACAGCAGCCATGGGTTTGCAGTTTGCACCAGGCAGCAGCCAGGCAAACCTTTCCTCCTCCTCTCCTGGGGCACTTTGCATCTATTGCAGCAGGGAGTGAGCACTCCCCAGGCGTGGTTAGAGTTTACCCTGTTATCAGGTCCCCTGTTTTCCAAGTTCTGACAGTTTAAACTCTTTAATTCTTTGTGTAATTGCCTCTTGTTGACTGAACATCTGGAGAATCTCAGAGAATTTTCCCAATTTTTAAAATAATTTTTAAAAATAGCAAAACTATTAAGAATTCATAACCAGTTATTAATAATCACAACACGATTTTGGGAAGGGGGGAGTGGGGATGTGTGTGCGGGTGGAGAGCTCCCAAACCACCACAACATCACACGGTGCTCAACTACAGGCATACAACCCAAATGACAATCTTGTGATAGGAAATGGTCTTTTCAAATACCTCATCTCTGGAAACAGCAGCACAGTCTAAAATGTCAGTCCTTTCATAAGCACAAAATCATAGAATCATAGATTGGTCTAGGTTGGAAGAGACCTCAAAGATCATCCAGTTCCAACCCCCCTGTGCCATAGGCAGGGACACCTCCCGCTAGATCAGGACGCTCAAGACCTCATCCAGCCTGGCCTTGAACACATCCAGGGAGGGAGCAGCCACGACCTCCCTGCGCAACCTGTTCCAGTGCCTCACCACCCTCAATGTGAAGAATTTCTTCCTAACATCCCGTTCAAATCTCCCCTCCGCCAATTTGAACCCATTCCCCCTCGTCCTGTCATTACAAGACCTTGTGAACAGTCCCTCCCCAGCCCTCCTGTAGGCCCCCTCAGATACTGGTAGGCTGCTATAAGTCTCCCCAAAGCCTTCTCTTCTCCAGGCTGAAAAGCCCCAACTCTCTCAGCCTGTCCTCATAGCAGAGCTGCTCCAGCCCTCTGAGCATCTTCGTGGCCCTCCTCTGAACTCTCTCCAACAGTTCCATGTCCTTCTTGTGCTGGGGGCTCCAGAATTGCACACAGTATTCTAGGTGGGGTCTGACAAGAGCAGAGTAAAGGGGGAGAATCACCTCCCTTGCCCTGCTGGTAATGCCTCTCTTAATGCAGCCCAGGACACGGTTGGCTGTCTGAGCTGCATGTGCACACTGCAGGCTCATGTTGAGCTTCTCATATATATTTCTCATATATATTTTCTCATATTTCCTGCTTCAAATAGCAGGACTTAACAGTTCTCCCTGTTTGTTTTGTTGCTGTTGTTTGGGTTTTGGTTTGGGGGGGTTTGGTTATGTTTTGGGTTTTTTTTTTTTTTTTTTTTGTTTTTCTTTCGTTTTTATGAATCTGTTTTACTCCTTTAGCTGCTTACTCGTTTGCACTTACCTTTTGGTGTGATCATATAAAAGGTTTTTTTGAACAAGAACAGAGGAAGAATAAAAACGTAATGGTTTCTTGCTGCTTGAGGGCATAACTCTAATTAAAAAGAACATTCTTGCTTTCAGCACCCAGACTTCTCTCTCCAAAATCTGAACTTTGACATTTTCAAACCAGGATTTAAAACAAGAAAATAATTCCCTGTGCCAGGCAAGAGGACTGACTGCACGATGCAATGGAAAAGGGGAGGGGTGAGGGAGAAAGAGGTTCAAGGTTCTCAGTGCCAGGCAGGAAAACTGACTGCATCATACAATGGAAAAGGAATGGGGTGAGGGAGAAAAAGGTTCAAGGTTAATAGACTTATCAGGGAATTTGAGGTAGGAAAACACAGATCTGTTCCCCAGTAGGACCCCAGCTCACACTCACATATCAGCACTGAATAGCAGCACTGTGCAGTGCTGGAGTCCTTGCACATACATAGGGTTGTTTAGCCTGAAGAAGAGGAGGCTCAGGGGTGACCTCGTTGCTGTCTACAGCTACCTGAAAGGAGGTTGTAGCCAGGTGGGGTTGGTCTTTGCTCCCAGGTAACCAGCAACAGGAGGAGGGGACACAGTCTTAAGTTGTGCCAGGGGAGAAAGTTGTTGTAGGCAAAGCAGAGCATAATGTAGCAGGGCAGAGCAGGCAAAGCAGCACAGGATTGTGGCAAAAGCCTATTTATTGTGTGCCCCAATATAATGCCCCCTTTGGCACAAAGGGGCCACCAATCAGAATGGCACTTAGCCAAATCTGACCATATTAGATGAAGTGAGGCTCTTGTTTTCCCTTATTTGGGAATAACAAGTCTGGGCAAGTCTTGGACGCTCCAAGTGGGTGCCTCTAAGCCTTTTGTCTTCTCCTTGTGCTATGCTTGCCCCCTACCAGCAAAAGGAAGGGGACCATGGGATCATGCCTGGCCACAGCAGGGGGGTTTGGAACTAGATGATCCTTATGGTCCCTTCCAACCCTGACTTATTCTATGATTCCATGTATCTTCCATGACAATGTGAACTTAAGGAAAAAACTTGTTCACTGCAAGGGAGATAGAGCACTGGAACAGGCTCCCAGATAGATTGTTGAGTCTCCTTCTCCAGAGCTGTTTAAAACCCATCTCATTGTGTTCCTGTGTGAATTTCCTTAGATGTACCTGCTCTGCTTTGGTAGGGGGGGGTTGGACTAGACTACATTTTGAGGTCATTTCCAACCCTGAACATTTTATGATTCTGTGAAATGAAAGTTTTCAAGTTTGGAATCAAGAGTCATTGAAAACAGCACTCTGGAAAGGCACACTACCATTTAAAATTTGAGAGCAATATAAAATTAACACATACTGCTCTGTTTTAACCTCAATGGATTGCACACCACAGCTCACTTCTTATAACAGAAATAAATAAAATTAGTATTTCTTTTATTTTAATCATCATTATAGAGGAAACATTTTCTAACAGAAATTCCTATGTATGCTGGTTTTCATTTGGTATGTTGAAAATCAGTTCACCAGCTAATATGAACATGACTAAATTATTTGAATAGTTCATATCCAGCTCATGTTCCTTTACAATGCACTTACAGCTGTGCCTAATCTCACGGAGCTGGAGTGTTTTAGAAGTGGAAAAATATGCACACCAATGGGACTGGCTACCTACTGCACTGCCACTGGAGGAGAAGAGATTCTCCATAACTCAGCATTAACCTGACTGGCACAAACACTGAGCTCACAAAGCAGAGAGCTAATGAGTAGCTATCAGAACAGCACACGTTGCCCATAGAAACATTTGTACAAGGAACATCCTTGTGATAGGACATGCCAGAGAACTCAGAGGCAGCTGGAAGATAATTTATTTTTCATTTGGTGTCCCCATCCTTTGTAACAACTTTAACCAGCTTCTGGATGATTGACCAGCTTCATCCATCAATGCTTAAAACTAAATAAATAAATAAAATAAAGCCACTCTGGAGTCGTTACTAGAGGCAGATTTGTTCCTACTTTGGAGAATAGAGAAGGAAGTGCTTTTCTTCTGTCTTCATTTGTAATTGCAAGAAATGTGTGCACACAGGGATGCTTGCAAAGGAAAATAAAGGCAGGAAAAAACAAAACAAAACAAAAAAAACCTGGCCATCTTAGAAAGCTTGAGGAGAGATGGACATGGACAACACACAGCTGCCCAGCAGCCCTACAAAGCTACACATCTCAGACATTCACATAGCAGTGAAGAAAGGCAAGATGTGGACCTCTCTCTAGTAGTGATGAGGTTATGGACCTCTCTCTAGTAGTGATGAGGTTATGGACCTCTCTCCAGCAGTGATGAGGTGGTCTGGCAGAAAAACAAAAGGAGAGACCTGCTCATCTTAGAAAGCTTGAGAAGAGATAGACGTGGACAACACACAGCTGCCCAGAAGCCCTACAAAGCTACAAGTCTCAGACATTCACATAGCAGTGAAGAAAGGGAAGATGTGGACCTCTCTCCAGCAGTGATGAGGTGGTTTGGCAGAAAAACAAAAGGAAAGACCTGACCATCTTAGAAAGCTTGAGGAGAGATGGACATGGACAACACACAGCTGCCCAGAAGCCCTACAAAGCTACAAGTCTCAGACATTCACATAGCAGTGAAGAAAGGGAAGATGTGGACCTCTCTCCAGCAGTGATGAGGTGGTTTGGCAGAAAAACAAAAGGAAAGACCTGACCATCTTAGAAAGCTTGAGGAGAGATGGACATGGACAACACACAGCTGCCCAGAAGCCCTACAAAGCTACAAGTCTCAGACATTCACATAGCAGTGAAGAAAGGGAAGATGTGGACCTCTCTCCAGCAGTGATGAGGTGGTTTGGCTGGGCTGAGTATTACTATCAAGACCAAATTTTTGTTATCATTGCCCCAAAGGAAAGCAAGAGGGAAACAAACTTTTTTTTTTCCTGCTGGAGTTGAGCTTATTTGAGATTTTAATTCTCTCTAGCAGTTACATCTGAGTGAGAATAGAGGCTGTGAAACCTACTCACCATGCANGGCTTGGAAACCTACCCCCCATGTAAGGGGTTTTTTTTTTTTTTTTGTTCAAATCATTTAAAGAGTGATTTAGACACTTGAAAAAAAAAAGCCTCAAACCTCAACTAATTGTTTGCAACCGAAATATGGTCCAATTTCAATTATTCCACTGATTGATCTTTAAGTGATAGATTTTCAAAAGAACCTAATAAAGAAAAGTGTCTGGTTCCCATTAAAATGTAATGGGATTGGTACCTAATCTCTTTAGGCTCCCATGAAAAATCCACTTTAAATTAACCTGTGCAGAGGTTCACACTTGCAAGACTGCGAGTTAGTAAAATTGACTCTTACGCTGTGTAAATCTTATCAGTGCTAAATAAGATGCTGCTAAAGCATCTGTCCATATGTCTCTGTCCTTGAAAACACCATCCCCTCTAATCCAATCCTGGACCTGGGCAATAGAAATAGCCCAATTTCCACCAGCCATATGTTAGGTTTGCCATATGGAAATTAAAAACAAAACAAAAAAAAAATGCAGCAATGAAAGCAGTGACAGAGCCAGATTCCTTTTTATATGTAATCCAGTGCAAGACAAAATTAAAGCCAGGTTTCTCCAGAAAAGAAAGCCAAGTGCAGCCCATGCATGTCCCTGCAGGGAGAGCCCAAGCTGCCTAGCAAACACGCTTGTAAAAAAAACTCTCACACATCATCTTCAGCAGGATGAGCTTTCTGCATAATCATTTTATAGCCTCGCACCCAGAAACAACATCCTGGTTGTCTGCCACGAGGAGTAAGACTTCAAACTGTGAGCAAAATCCTGAATGGTGCTCAATGGTGCCAGGTCCAGCTGGAGAGCTGTAACTGGTGGAGTTCCTCAGGGATCAGTGCTGGCTCTGGTGCTGTTCAACATCTCCATCAACGACATCGATGAGGGGACAGAGCCTGCTCAGCAAGTTTGCTGATGACACCAAACTGGGAGGCTTGGCTGATCCAGCTGAAGGATGTGAGGTCATCCAGAGGGACCTGCACAGGCTGAGAGCTGGGCAAGAGGAACCAAATGACATTCAAAAAGTACAAGTGCAGAGTCCTGCACCTGGGGAGGAGTAATAAACTGCAGCAGTACAAAGGTTGGGAGGTGATCTGCTGGAAAGCAGCCCTGTGGAGAGGGACCTGGGAGTGCTGGTGGAGAACATCCATGGGGCAGCAATGTGCCCTTGTGGCCAAGAGGGCAAATGGGATCCTGGGGTGTATTAGGAAGACTGTGTCCAGCAGATCAAGGGAGGTTCTCCTCCCTCTCTGTGCTGCCCTGCTGAGACCTCATCTTGAGTACTGCCTTCAGTTTTGGGATCCCCAGTTAAGAGGGACAGGGATCTGCTGGAGAGGGTCCAGCAGAGGGCTGCTTTCTCACCTATTAATCTCCCTGCAGACTAAAATCTCTGCAACCAAGGGAGAAAGCTAGAAATCCTGGCAAAACCCATGACAGGTTCCTTGTTATTCCTCTCAGCTACCCATCCTCACTTTTTCACCCCTATGGAAATGGTTATTCCAGGTCAAGAACACCTGTTTTGAGCTGAAAACAGCTTTGTACCTGTGCGGCAATGGAAACCCACGCTCTGGTCTCTGCCCTCCCGCTGCCACAAGCAGTGGTTCAGAGCATGGCAAACGAAGAGCAAAGCCAGGATGTGAACCACCCAGAGCGAAGCAGAGAAGTGCATGGCTGGGGCTGACCTGGGTCCCAGTGATTCTGACCTTGGATTAGATGAGGTAGACTTCTACTGCTGCACATTGGCTCCGAGGTCTAAAGAGAGACATAAATATTCACCCTACCTACACTAGGCTCATCCTTTCCCTTTGCAAGGAAATCCACATCTCAGTGAAGCAAAAATTCCTCCTCCTTACCACAGGTATCTCCAAGCAGATGGTCATGTGTTCCCTACTCCAAGTGCTGGTACAGCCCAGAAAAGGTTATCTAATTACAGAAACAATACTTATTGGAGGCACTAATGCTTCTGCAATTTTAATAGCAGTTTGATAGCTAGGATTTATATTATTTTCCCTTTCTGATTAATTATTTACACAGAGACAAGCCTAGCTTATTAAGAACGTGTGTGCCATGTCAGGCTGCAAAGAGATTCTTTGTTTGAAAAGGGAAGAAAGGCTCTAAACTTTCTGAAAACAGTCATCCAAGTGAGTAACCAAATGAGGTTGAACAAGGATAAGTGCAGAGTCCTGCACCTGAGGAGGAATAATAAACTGCACCAGTACAGAGGTTGGGAGGTGATCTGCTGGAGAGCAGCCCTGTGGAGAGGGACCTGGGAGTGCTGGTGGAGAAGATCCATGGCACAGCAATGTGCCCTTGTGGCCAAGAAGGCCAAAGGGATCCTGGGGTGCATTAAGAAGAGTGTGTCCAGCCCTGATGAGGCCCCACCTGGATTATTGCATCCAGTTCTGGGCTCCTAGATCAGGAGGAACAAGGATCTACTTGAGAGAGTCCAACAGAGGACTACAGGGATGATTAAGAGCCTGGAACACTGCCTTATGAGGAAAGGCTGAGTGATCTGGAGCTTTTTTAGTCTGGAGAAGAGAAGACAGAGAGGGGACTTAATAAATGGTCCTAAATATCTGAGGGCTGGGGGTCAGGAAAGAGAGGACAGGCTCTGCTCACTTGCTCCCTGGGATAGGACAAGGGGCAATGGGTGGAAGCTTCAGCACAGGACATTCCACCTGAACATGAGAAATAATTTTCTTACTGGAGCACTGTAACAGGCTCCTCAGGAATGTTGTGCAGTCTCCTTCTCTGGAGACATTCAAGACCCATCTGGATGCATTTCTGTGTGACCTGCAATAGATTTTATGGTCCTGCTCTGGCAGGGGGACTGGACTTGATCTCCAGCAGTCCCTTCCAACAGCTAACATACTGTGATCCTGTGATGTATTTTCATATCCTGTGGCCCAGCTTTTTGCTGCATTTTCTCAGAACAAAGACTTGATCCAGGACGTTACAGGTAATGCTACAGCTTCATAGCTTGCTAGTGAGCTACACCAGGGAAAGAAAAACCTAATGTCAAGACAGCAGCCTCCATAAGCCTGAAGAAATGCCACCCAGGAGTACATGACAGCTGGGAAACATCACCTAAAGCAGGCAGTTTCTCAATGGCTATCCATCTACTCTCCATGCAACACCTCCCCAAAGTGCTAACTGGGATCAGGTGAAAACTCAGGACTAGCCAAGGCTTCAGAGACACATTTGTCAAACACTCCATCCATCTCACAGCCACGAGTTCTTCAAGTAGACTGTACTCTGGGGTAAGAATATATTTTTCCCCTTTTTATTGATGAAAAAAAAAACAACAAAAAACCCCAAACCAACAACCCTCCAGCAACACGTCTGAAATTTCTCATCTTTTCCTAGGATCAAGTGGTTCTTGGAGATTTGCCCCTGTGTACTTCAAACAGGCGAGCCAGAAACTTTCTGCTAGCTGGCAACACTGAGTCATGCCAGCTATTCAGGTGGGATGATCTCACTTGGAATATTTCATTAAATAAAAAAAAAATAAAATAAATAAAATGAGCCTGACATTCTTAAGGCTATGGATAAAAATCTGCCAATTTGTAGAAGGCTGAAAACTGTAGCTATGGTGCAACCATTCAGCCCAAGACGAGCAAACAGAAAACCTGTTTCATGCATTTGCAAATTCTTCTGCATTTGTTTAGCATTTTTAAAGCCAAAATTACTTCGTTAACTTTCTGTGAGTCTATTACCTGCAGTCTTAATAGAGGAAATTCCTCAGGAGGAATTCCTCTAATTCCTTTATTACCTGCAGTGGTAATAGAGGAAAGTCCTAAGGAGGAATTCCTCTAATTCCTCTATTACCTGCAGTGGTAATAGAGGAAATTCCTAAGGAGAAAAAAGGCAAATCTTTATGCTTGTGTCATTAAGTTCATTCAGTCTGGAAAGGAATCCTATCAAGTTTTAATGAGTTGCAACTTTGAGTCGGGAAGAATCATAGAATCAGTCAAGGTAGGAAGGGACCACAAGGATCATCTAGTTCCAACCCCCTTGCCATGCCCAGGGACACCCTACCCTAGAGCAGGTTGGACAGAGCCTCATTCAGCCTGGCCTTAAACACCTCCAGAGATGAGGCTTCCACCACCTCCCTGGGCAATCCCTGCCAGGCTCTCACCACCCTCATGCTGAACAACTTCCTAACATCTAGCCTGAGTCTCTCCATTTCTAGTTTGGTTCCATTTCCCCCATCTTTGATCATATTCTGTGCTTCTGTGCTCCACAACCTCCCTGGAGTTATTCAGGACCAGGCTGGATGAGGGAACATTTGCAGAATCATAAATTTGTCCTGTGGAGTCTATCACAGAATCAGTCAGGGTTGGAGGGGACCACAAGGATCATCTAGTTCCAACCCCCCTGCCATGCCCAGGGACACCCTACCCTAGATCAGGCTGCCCACAGCCTCTGCCAGCCTGGCTGCAAACACCTCCAGGGAAGTGGCCCCAACCACCTCCCTGGGCAACCCATTCCAGGCTCTCACCACTCTCATGCTGAACAACTTCCTCCTCACATCCAGTCTGAATCTGAATAAGAGCTTTAATAAAAGATATTTCATAGAACAGAATAACCTCTAGTGTGACATTCCCCAAAGCATCCTCCTCTGACCAGAAGTTTCCAGTCATTAAAAAAAAACACCTAACCCTAAGAGGAGAACCATCACTACCCACCTCATCTGCTATAATGAAACCATGAGTGGAAGGTCAGAGAGGACCCTTTAGAAAAAGAGACTTGGGAGGAGGATGGGGTGTGAATCTAATTGGGATTACTCTAAAATCTTACCATAACCTCACAGGTTTGAGGGGGAGGTCAGAAAGTAGTAGTCAATGAGACTTAGGAGTTTCTCCTCACATCTGATTCATGGCATCACAGATGGATTAAATCCAGGCATAATTTTACTACATCAGATGGAGGACATGTCATCTCCCATTAGGATCTGGCAACTGTGACTGCACAGTCTGATCCACCAGCCTTCCATATCATGGATCACGCTGCAGCAGTGGAGGGAAGAATCCCTGCCTGTCCTCAAACCTCAACTTCCAAGAAACCAAATAATGAAAGTGACACAGGAGACCCTTCCTAAGCCCTAGAACTGGAGCCACCATTTCAGCACCCAGAGAAGAACTGCATGGGCTGACAGCCCATGGCTGCAGAAACACATAGAATCAGTCAGGGTTGGAAGGGACCACAAGGATCATCTAGTTCTAAACCCCTGCCATGCCTAGGGACACCCTACCCTAGATTAGGCTGCCCACAGCCTCATCCAGCCTGGCTGCAAACACCTCTAGGGATGTGGCCCCAAACACCTCCCTGCACAACCCATTCCAGGCTCTCACAACTCTCATGCCCAAAAGAGGGAGAGATTTAGAAACAGAAAGATGCATGTGCCACACAAGTAAAGGTCATGGTTTAGCTGTGGAGTGGTACCACAGCTGCAGAAAGATTTGATCAACACCAAAAGCTACAGAAACACAGACCAAAGACAGATCTCAGCACCAAGACCTAGAAGGAAATGAGCCACTCTGGGAAAGAAGCAAGAAATGGATGGATTTTTTTAATCTGGGAACTGCAAGGAACAGTCCTGACAGCTTCATAGCCTTGGGTGGTGGAGAAGACAACACATACCAAAGTAAAATGGAAAGAAGAAATCTTCTGGAACAGGGCAAAGTGCCTGCGTTGTTTGGGGTCAGGCTGCAGCACTGTGAACACCTGTGTTGGTTTGAGCTAATTGGAGAATTTGAGTGAGGAATTAGACTATTGGCTGAGAGATAAACACAGTGTGTCACTTCACCGAGTTTTACTGAGAGAGAGAAAAAAAAGTTGTTGTTAAGAACTGTTCTCAAAACAACCAGATTAGCAGAGGGCTTCTGACCCTTCGGCACGGCAGCTGCTTCTCCTTTGTCTCTCTGTTTTTTAGCTAATTCAGAGTAAAACTACTAACTCCTTCCTGTTACTAATCCCTCTGACCGATCTTCAGCTTATCTGCAGCATCAACTGGTGGTGAGATAAGACTGGGGAAGGGGGGAAAGATGGTAGGGGGGGTTTGGTTACCCTCTCTTTGGGATTTTGGTCTCCAGGAGGGGTGTGATGTCTGTATTACCTTTTCACTGTATATATCTGCAAATATCTGTTATATCTTGTAAATATCTGCTTGTCTATTGTGCATTGCTGTAAAGATAAAGCTTCATTTATCAGCTTCCAGTGTTTTTGAGTCCTAGCCGGGGTTTACAAAAGGTGAGGGGGGGCAGGTAACTGCTAAACCACTACAACACCACAGCAGCATCTCCCTTGTGCAAGTCACCCCCGCTCCAAAATGCACTCCCGGGGTAGGAGCAGGCATTGCTGTGCCTGAGAGGAGAAAAGGCAGATCCAGTGAGTACTCCCACCCCCGCTACTTCCCGATCAGAACTTCACAACAGAGTAAATCTCAGGTAGCAAGGAGGCCTGCTGCGTAGGGAAAAGCCGAGTATGAATAAAAAAACCCCTTCCATCACGCTGTCACAGAAAGAGAGTTCCCTGGGGCTTGAAGGCAGACTGTGCCTTAAACGATTTGCTCTTTAATGGGCTTTTTCTTCGCAATCAGTGTGTGAACTTCGAAAAACCACCAGTTTGGTTTCCGGAGCCTGTGGTTCTGGGTCCCCCAAACCCACGCAGCTCCTGCTCGCCCCACACAAGCTGCCTGATTGGCAACCCTGCCGTCAAAAGCCTCCCTGCAATTTCTGCATCACGTGTTGTATTGAAAATACTACGCTTCTGATTCCACAAAAGGTTTTCAAAAGAGATGCTACTGGCACGTCACCTTCCTAAGAGCTAAAGAGATGCATTTTTAGAAACAGAAATATAAGCCAAAAATGGAGCACTACGCCACACCTGCACGTATGCGACCCCGGAGCCAGGTGAGCTCCTCTGGAACGAGTGGGGCTCAGGATGGGAGTGAAGGATCCATCAGGACCAGACTTAGCTCTTACCCTTCTGCAGAGGGAGGGCAGAAGGAAAGGATGTTCATGAAGGATACTTCACAACCGGCTGCAGAGAGGTGACTGAGTGTTCTCCTCAAGGAACACACTGCAGCAGAGAACGGTAGGCTCTACAAGACTCAACTTTGTCTGGAGAAAAGGCCTGAGTTTAAGTTCTTGCTACCTGCACAGAAAATACTCTTCATTACCCACCCCATGCTCCCTCAAAGGCTGATCTTCATGAACAGTCATGACTCAGCCATCAGCACACACCTAGGACAGGACACATTGTCCCCAAGGTTAACCATGGAGCCTGTGGTGCACCAGAGAACTGAAGCAATTCCTGGCTGTCAGCTTCCCAGTTAGTCCAGTCCTGTTCTAACTGGTGTCTTGTGTGCTGGTTTGAACTAATTGGAGGATTTGAATAGAGAAATTAGACTATAGGCTGAGAAAGGAAAACACTGATAATGCTACTTCACTCACAGGTTTACTAAATAAAAAGGAAAACAAATGTTTATGTGTTGTAACCTAGACTACTTGGAGCTGTGGCTGCTGCTGCATGTCTCTCTCTCTCTCCCTGCTTCTGTAGCTGGATCTGAATAATTTCACTAACTTCATTCCTGCTGCTAATCCCCCTGGCCCATCTACCTTTGCTTATCTGCTGCATAAGACAGATGGTGAGATAAGATGGGGATGGGGGAAGGTAGTAGGGGCGTTGGAATCCCCTCTAAGAGGGGATTCTGATCTCTGGGAGGGCTGTGATGTTTCTGTATTACTTTTTTTGCTGTATATATCTGTAAATATCTGTTATATATTGTAAATATCTGCTTGAATATTGTGCAAAGCTGTAAATATAAAGCTTCATTTATTAGCTTCCAGCTGACTGATAAGATTGGGAAAGGGGGAAGGTGGTAGGGTGCTTAGAATCCCCTCTTAGGGATTCTGATCTCTGGGAGGGCTGTGTTGTTTCTGTATTACCTTTTTTGCTGTATATATCTGTGTAATATCTGTTATATATTGTAAATATCTGCTTGAATATTGTGCAAAGCTGTAAATATAAAGCTTCATTTATCAGCTTCCAGCCAACTGATAAGATTGGGAAAGGGAGAAGGCGTTAGGGTGCTTAGAATCCCCTCTAAGAGGGGATTCTGATCTCTGGGAGGGCTGTGGTGTTTCTGTATTACCTTTTTTTGCTGTATATATCTGTAAACATCTGTTATATATTGTAAATAGCTGCTGTGCAAAGCTGTAAATATAAAGCTTCATTTATTAACTTCCAGCTGACTGTGGAACTGCCGAACCACCCCAGTCCTGCCATCTCCCATCTGAGTTGCTTCCTGGTCTCTTTCTCTGAGGGCCCAATTGCCACTAACGTTTCTCATCCTTCAGGAAAACTACAGAGGACTAACACTGAGCAGCAGCTTCAAACCCCTTCCCCGTGAAACTAGCTTAGTCTTTGTTGCGCCGTATTTACTTCTGTTTTCCAATACCAAGGAAAAGCAAACAATGTTGAAAACCTTTAATTTC
>VWZI01023948.1:26173-52676 GCA_013396835.1 Psilopogon haemacephalus | reverse complement strand
TTTTTTTTTTTTTTTTTTTTTTCCCCAGCTGGTAAAAATGATAGCTAGATATGCACACATCAGTATAATCATCTCCTAAACAAATGGCACAATGACAAACCGAGGGGGCGGGGAGAGGGGGAGCCGAGCGCAAGCTGGTGTTTTCAATTTAGAAAGTATGCATTATTTACACTGCCATTATTCCACTCAATTTGAGTTCACGCTTTAGCCCTAATTTCAGTATAATCAAAGCCAATGAATATTTAATCAGCATTGCTTCCAGAAATTGAGTAATGCCATTAACATAACGTCCCCAGGACTTGGATGCCGATTTTCCTCAAAAGCATGGGACTCCCACCCTTCCTGCCCTTCTCCCCTTTAACAAGTTGATCAGCTCTTCTCCACCTTCGCTGGGTTTAACAAGGTGAAACCTGTCCAAAAACAAACAAAAAATAAAAGGCAGGGAATGGGAAAACCACTTCCCAAATGCAGAGATGTCTCACTACCCATACAGATCCAGCCCCGGGACAGCTAATCAAAATCGAGCATTTCGCTTCGATGCAGCTCGGCGCGGAAAAGCGTGGTAATAACAATAATCCACTTGTGCTTTTGGAGCACCTTTCAACAGAGGGGCTCGAGTCACTCTGCAAACATTAATTAATCCCTTCCACTCCCCTGCAAGGAAGACACTTATTAATGTGATAGCTAATCTGCAGATAGGAAAATCAGAGCGTGACGAGGTTAAGTGCCTAGTTTACAGCCACCCGGGAATCCGGCAGCGTTGGAGCAGAAGTTTGGAACTCTTACCCTCTACAAGTTTCCTGTTCCAACCAACAGACTGTGCTGCTTTGCTAAAATAAGATCAAGAACAGCAGCAGTGCCCATGAATATTTATGAACAAAACAAAATTACAGCATTAAAAAAAAAAAAAAAGAAAAAAAAAAATTGTACGGACATTTCAGAGCTGCTAAGTGACGGCTCCAAAGCTGTGTATGTGCACAGAGCGTTCAGTAGTCTGTGCACACATGCCCCCTCCAGTGGGGCTCCTGCATCTAATCTATCATCTTTTCTAACATGACTATCACTGTAATATCTCAGCAATGCCTTCAGCTGAAGGCCTATCACAGCCTTCCGTCTATCTGGGCTAGCTTATGAAGCTTTTCCCCCATGGTGCTGGGAAAAAAAAAAAAAAATTCCATGGGGCATATATTTTTAAATACTGGATAAATTCCTCACTTTCCCTTCCATAAATCTAGATGGAGTCTTAATGCAACCTTTACCGGTAATGAGCAATCTCTTGTTCTCCCATAAAATTAGAATTAATCCCTTTTTTTATGTTAATAAGGAAGAAACATTTCAATTTTAGAGTAGAATAAGCCAGGCTGGAAGAGACCTCCAAGATCATCCAGTCCAACCTAGCACCCAGCCTTAGCTAATGGCACTAAATGTCCTATCCAGTCCTTTCTTGAACACCTCCAGACATGGTGATTCCACCACCTCACTGGGCAGCCCATTTCAATGCCAATCACTCTCTCTGGGAAGAGTTTCTTCCTAATATACAGCCTATACCTCCCCTGACACAACTTGAATCTGTATCTCCTTGTTCTATTGCTGGTTGCCTGGCATAAGAGACCAACCCCATCTGGCTACAACCTCTCTTTAGGTAGTTGCAGACAGCAAATGAGCTCACCCCTGAGCCGCCTCCTCCTCTCCAGGCTGCACACCCCCAGCTCCCTCAGCCTCTCCTCACAGGGCTGTGCTCCAGGCACCTCACCAGCTTCATTGCCCTTCTCTGGGCACATTCTAGTAGCTCAGTATCTCTCTTGAATTGAGGGGACCAGAACTGACAGGACAATGAGTAATGGGTTTAAACTGAAAGCTGGCAGAGGGGAGATTTAAACAGGACGTTAGGAGATAGTTCTTTCCAGTGAGGGTGGTGAGACACTGGAATGGGTTGCCCAGCCTCTCTTTAAAGGTCTTGTGCTCCAGGCCCCTCACCACACATGGCTGAGCTTACACTAAGAATGGGCTTTGAAAGTTACCATAACCTGATTCTCAGGGGGGTTTGGTAGTTTGGGTTCATCCCGCTTTCACAGACTTTTCCACAAACCATTTTTTATTTCACATCAGCCTGCCCAAAGGTCATCTGCTGCCAAATCTAACCATTGCTCTGACTAGGTTCCAACGTGGAACAGGCACGTGGCAATGGAAATGCTCTTTTCCAAGAACGCCATTAAGAATTATTTTAGGATTGCTCAAGATGTCCAGGTTGTACATGAGAGCATGTAATGGATAGAAAACTTCAGCTGCTACCTCTAAGAGCGTCCTTTAAAGCTACTTTCTCCAAAAGCTGTCCAAGCTCAAACTCAATGCAACTAATATTTGATTATTTAGCTGAATTACATCATGGTTGTGAGCAGTTTAAGTGTATTCCTGCTGGCAAGGCCATGGGTTTGGAATGAGGATGGCAAGAATGAAGTAGCATCTGACCAATTCACACTCATTTTATGCAATTATCCTCATGTGGGTTAAAGATGAAGATATAGTTTGCAATCATTTACAAAGCCTTACTTCTTGACTCATTTGAAGAATTTCTTCTTACAAATGGAGCTGGGGCAGGGATGGAGGAGTAAAACATGGGCCTGCAGAAGGAGCAAGGAAGAGGTTAAGTTTCTCAGTCTGAAGAAAGGTGGAAGGACTTGATCAGCTGAGAAACTCAAGTCAGCAGCAAGGAACAGCTTGTACATGTCACTTTAAAACTACTTCCTCCAAAATCTGTTCAAGCTCAAACTCAGTATGAGTAATATTTGATTATTTTACTGAATTAATTCATAGTTGTAGGTAGCTTGAGTGTATTCCTGCTGGCAAGGCCATTCCATTTGCGCTGAGGATGGCAAGAATGAAGTAGCATCTGACCAATTCACACTCATTTTATGTAATTATCTTCATGTGGGTTAAAGATGAAGATATAGTTTGCAGTCATTCACAAAGGCTTATTTCTTGACTCATCTGAAGAGTGTCTTCTTGCAAATGGAACAGAGGACATAAGGAACCCAGCTGGAGCAGGGGTGGAGGAGTAAAACATGGACCTGCAGAAGGGGTTTTATTTCTCAGAAGTGATATTTGTTACAGTCTGAAGAAAGGTGGAAAGACTTGGTCAGCTGAGAAGCTCAAGTCAGCAGCAAGGAATAGCTTGTACATGTCACTCTGGCATTAACCATTACACAACAAACCTCCACTATAATCACAGGGGAAGCACTTGCAAAAGGCCAGGTAGCATTTTTCCAACCTATCTTGCTTTTAATAACAAGCATTTTGCAGTCAGAAGCTTAGTGGTTCCATGTAAGTGACATTCTCCTGTCTGTTGAGTGAAGTTCTCTCAGCCATGCTTCACCAGCACCCCTTTGACACCTCCCTGTTCCTCACAATGGTTTTAAACATCAGCCTTAGGAAATACCATTACCATCCTCGCTGAGAGCAAGTAAACACAGCACCAGCTGTCTTTTGGCAGCAGCAAGAATGAAAAGAAAAAAAAAATGGTGATTCTGCCCCGGAAAAACCCACCTGCACTGACTCCAAATGAAAACCAGTTACTCTGAAAAGATCTAGAGAGACTTTAACTTGGAAGAACACTGCAGTCATCATACATGTCCAGACTGCAGCCCAGCAACAACAGCTCAAAACAGCAACCAGCTTTTGCAGCACTGTTGGGAAGGTATTTCACAGTGCAGTTCCCAACAGGCAGAAAGAGTTAAGCTGGTAGGTGGGGTAGAAACAGGAGGATTGCCATAGCATATCATCAGTGGGACTATAGATAGGGTACCAGTTATAACTCATTAATGAACTTAGAGTCATAGAATCAGTCAGGATTGAAAGGGAGCCACAAGGATCATCTACTTCCAACCCCCCTGTCATGCCCAGGGACACCCTACCCTAGATTAGGCTGCCCACAGCCTCTGCCAGCCTGGCTGCACACCTCCAGGGATGTAGCCTCAACCACCTCCCTGGGCAACCCATTCCAGGCTCTCATCACTCTCATGCTCAACAACTTCCTCCTCACATCCAATCTGAATATCCCCACCTCCAGCTTTGCTCCATTCCCCTTAGTCCTCTCACTACCTGAGAGCCTAAAAAGTCCCTCCCCAGCTTTCTTGTAGGCCTCCTTCAGATACTGGAAGGCCACGATAAGGTCACCTGGGCACCTCCTCTTTTCCAAACTGGATAGCCCCAACTCTCTCAGTCTGTCCTCACAGCAGAGGTGCTGCAGCCCTCTGAGCATCCTCGTGGCCCTTCTCTGGACACGCTCCAGCATGTCCACATCCCTCTTGTCCCAGGGGCTCCAGAACTTTTGCACTTTTCACTGCTACAATATGGCAGGAAAACTTGGGAACACTTAGGAGTGACACTACTAATGCACCAAAGAGAAAAGAAGTAGTTCTGGTACTGTTGCACATTAAATCTATATGCTGCTCTTCAAGACTGTAGCAGCTCAGGCAGGCAAACATGGATACTACTGTTAAAAAAGATTTGCCCTTAAGTGCATTCACCACCTGCCTTTGGCAGATACAAAGCACATTAAATCTTTTGATGTTGTATATACTTGCATAGCTTCTTGCATGATTTCTGTTTTAGCAGATACTTACAAGCTTACTTATATAATAGATACTTCTAAGTTGTCAGACTCAACACACAGCACTCCTCTATAGGGCACAGAGATGTGCTGGTCTGGTGAGCCATTTCCCTTGCTTTTGGAGCAATACCCTTCCTAAACTGTGCCACAGCACAATCCACATTAAATTAATGCTAATTAATTGGGACAATGCAAAGAAAATAGAAAGCTTTACACCTTGGGAAAGAAAAAGAAAATTCTACAGGTTTTGAAGTTCACACCCAAAAAAAAAGAGGTTTTGGATGCCCCTAAGGGTTGGTGAGGATAACCATTTGCAGCAAGAGGTTAGAGCAGGCCAGTCAACACCAACAAAATCAAGATGGAACTTGCAAGAAAGGTGAAGGCCCAAATTCATGTTGCTCTTCCAGTACTACTGCACAAACAATTTAGGACTTAATGTCAAAGATGAGCCAGTAACAAGGATGGGAAAAGAATCCACCAAGGAGGAGGAAAGAATCCACCAAGGAGGAGGAAAGAATCCACCAAGGAGGAGGAAAGAATCCACCAAGGATGGGAAAAGAATCCACCAAGGAAGGGAAAAGAATCCACCAAGGATGGGAAAAGAATCCACCAAGGATGGGAAAAGAATCCACCAAGGATGGGAGAAGAATCCACCAAGGATGGGAAAAGAATCCACCAAGGATGGGAAAAGAATCCACCAAGGATGGGAAAAGAACCTAGATATTCCCAAGTTTATTCTTCTCACCTACTCCCCCAGCAAGAGATTTAGCACTTGTCACTGGTCACTATTTTATCTCCCCTGTCTTAATTGCCTTCATGCTAGTTAGGGTTCATTGTATGTTATATTGATTGGTTTTCCCCACTAATTGACTGTGTGGCTGTTGGCTTCTTTAATTGTCACCCTGAAAGGCACTGCAGATTGTCCTGTATCAACATTAGTGATGGTAAAAAAACACTTTAATGTTGCCAAAGAAGCTCAATGTTAACACAGGTGGGAAGCAGGTAGCTTTTGTGCCCAGTCTAAATGCTGGACCTTACCTATTTCCAGCAGGCTTTTGATTCACGTGCAGATGAAGATATGAAGTGTGTTCTATGATCTCAAATAGAAGATAACTAAATACTACCCTTAGAGCTAGGGTCAAGGGAGAGACCATCCCCATGCAAAGGAAGTGCTCCACCTTCTGAACACATGGCCACTCCCTAACCTACAAAGCTCTGGGGAACTCTTAACCCATCTAATCCACTCTCTCATCCAGTGACCCAGAGGATGGATGCCCACATTGTACAGCATGTCCTTTCACACAGACACACTCCTTGGTACCTCCTCCAGTTACTTGAAATCCAATTCAAGCCACAGCTGATAAATTCAGACTTCCACAGACCTCTTGGTTCAGATCTTAAAACATTTTGATATTTCTCAGAGACAAGATGCAGCCAGGGACCAAATCACCTACTTCTTACTAATTGGTGTTAGAGTCTTGGAAAGTTTGACAAAGTGCTCATAGTTAAATTGTTTTACTTGGACCAGTCCTTCAGCACCCACATCTGCAAGTGCTGTCTGAACAGGTGAATCCAAACTCTAATACCAGCTACATAGAACAGGAGGAGATATTCATACAAGATATTTAAATGGTCTGGAGCACCTCTGATATAAGGACAAGCTGAGAGAGTCGGCTTCAGGTTTCAGCCTGGAGAAGAGAAGGCTTCCAGGAGACCTTATAGAAGCCTTCCAGTATCTGAAGGGGGCCTATAGGAGAGATGGGGAGGGACTATTTACAGGGTCTTGTAATGACAGGACGAGGGGTAATTGGTGTAAACTGGCAGAGGGGGATTTAAACTGGATGTTAGAAGGAAGTTCTTTGCAGTGAGGTTGGTGAGACACTGGCACAGGTTGCCCAGGGAGGTTGTGGCTGCTCCCTGCCTCGAGGTGTTCAAGGCCAGGTTGGATGAGACCTTGAGCGACCTGTTCTAGTGGGAGGTGTCTCTGCCTATGGCACAGGGGGGTTGGAACAGGATGATCTTTGAGGTCCCTTCCAGCCTAAACCATTCTATGATGGAACACTACATGGAAGATTAATCAAAAATTGGGTGGGGGGAGGGAAGGGGTGGGAAATAAAATAATTTAAAACAAAATTTGCTTGGAGCTTCAAATGAATTTGCCCTCCTAGATCTCATTAAACATTACATTAATCATATGCACATTTATTTCCATGGATTCACCCTAATAGTAGCTAAGACCTGTATCTAAATATTCGTTCTGCCACCAAAGGGTAGCATGGCAAAGTTTATCAACTGTTCTCCTTCCTCCAGTCACCTTGACTGGCTGAATAGTCCAATTTCCTTTTCTGATTAGAATGAAAATCTCATTGCTTCCCAAACTTCCTAATGTGATCCATAAAACTGCCAGCACCACAACTGACTTTATTTAATAACAGGAGAGAAGCTACCAGTACCTTCAACTGGGCTATGCTTAATCTCATCCCAACTCTGACTGTAGGAAACTCCAGTGGAAGTCATCAGCCAGCACCAAATCCCTGCTTTGGTGTTTGGTGAGGGGGGGGAGGGGGTGTCAGCATCCTTCACTGCCTGATAGATCCCAGGTTCACCAGCTGGTTTAGTTGCATGTTTAAACTGAAAGATTCTTCCACCTTGGAAAGTGAGAAAGGGCAGGAGAGAAGGCAGTGGGGCAGTATTTGAGGCTTATTGAATACCATCTGTCTGTCTTTTCTGGAATAGCATCAATACTGCAATTGATTTCAGGCCTCTGCTTAGAAAAATTCCAGTTCTAATTTAATCCTATTGAGCAGCAGTCAAAATGCCACCATGGGAAGAATTTTATTCATTTCAGCAAAACAGCCCAACAGGGGTGGGTTTGGCATAACCAAAAGACAGACACTTCTTGCATTTTCTGAAGGGTAACTATGACTGCAGCAGTCCCACTGCCTAATCCCAAGAGGGCCTTGCTTGTTTCCCCCATTACAACAATAAAAATGTTGGGTTTAGTTTTGTGTAAAAATTATCATTTTAGATGATGCTTAACTCTCCTGTTAGTTTCTGATACTTCTCAAAACCTGTTGCCTTTTTCCACACCCTCCCCCACCCCCAAGTAAGAAAAACTCATTCCCTGTGTAAACACACCAATGAACAGTTAAAGGCTCCTTTTTTTTTCCCCCATAATGTCCTTTTTCACCTGAGTATAGAAACTCTGCTAGCCTATCCAATATGTGGTCCTGTTTCTCAGCACCTTCTCATGGCTTACCCAGTCAGTACAAGGGTTTGTACTTCAGCTGTGAAAACCTGCACCTGCCATTCCTACCTATGCTGACCTCTCTGCTATTCTTTCCCATACCTCCTAGAAGTAACAAAAGCAACAGAAAAAGAATTCCCCCCACCAACACTTCAAACCTATCCCTTAGCCTCTTTCTTCTTTAAAATGATGTTATATAAGTGTTTCACTCCAGTTTTAAATCCAGGACAAAAATATAACACCTGAAAGATGCTGTTAAGGTAACAGGTGTTGCCCTTCTTACTGTGAGGAGCTAAAGGAGAATGTTCTATCCTGGCACAAGAGCCAGGCTCTTCCTGGTGATGTCTGACGATAGGACAAGGAGCAATGGGTGCAAGATGGAGCATAGGAGGTTCTACATTAACATAAAGGAAAGCTTTTTCACTGTGAGGGTGACAAAACACTGCAATGGGCTGCCCAGAGGGTTTGTGGAGCCTCCATCTATGGAGACATTCAAAACCAACCTGGGAACTCCCTGTGTGACCTACTCTAGGTGATCCTGCTCTGGTGGGGGGGATTGGACTTGCTGATCTTTCAAGGTCTCTATCAATGCCTAACGTTCTGTGGTTCTGTTACTTTCAGAGCATTGCTCTTCAACTTTAATGGAATTATTAGTAAAGTGCAGTAGTAGCAGAAAGAGGAAGAACACAACTGAAGAAAGGGAAACTTAGGGATGCAATCCCACCCATGTTTAGATGCCACAGCCTCCACAATATCTGCTTTGACCACCAATCCATTACACCAATCCAATCTATGCAGTAATAGCTCTGACTTGTCCGCTCACTGCCTCTACAAAGCAGCCTGTTAAATACTTACAAGGTAGCAAGTCAATATAAAACCATTTTTCTTGGGCTTCACTATTTCCTAGCATCAGTCTCACTAACCTTTGAGCACAGTAGAAAGCTTCTTATTTACTTAACTATCTTCTTTGGATAGTAGTGATCAGCATGTGGTAGGAGAACAGAAGAGGGAGGAACATCTTTGGCCATAATGACCTGGGCATTCTCCAGCTGATGGCAAGGATTATGCCCATCAGCCCTCTGAGTAAATGGCAAGTAGAGTGCAGATGTGAGGAAGGGCTAGATTTAGTTTGGCTTTTTTCAGGTGAGAGGGGTGGTGGGCTTATTACTTTCTTTGGGCTCCACCTCCCTGTGGAAACATTCCATTTGCCATCACTTCCCTCTTACCTACTCAAAGATGAACTCACTAAGTATCTCCCTCTCCTGATGGAATTCTGCATTTGCACATTCCATTTGCCATCACTTCCCTCTTACCTACTCAAAAAGCAACTCACCCCTGTTGGAGTTCTGCATTTGCACGTTCTGTTTACCATCACTTCCCTCTTGCCTACTCAAAGATCAACTCACTCCTGTTGGAGTCCTGCATTTGCACATTCCATTTGCCCTCACTTCCCTCTCACCTACTCAAAGATCAACTCACTAAGGGTCTCCCTCTCCTGATGGAGTTCTGTATTTGCACATTCCATTTGCCATCACTTCCCTCTTGCCTACTCAAAGAGTAACTCACCCCTGTTGGAGTATTGCATTTGCATGTTCTGTTTGCCATCACTTCCCTCTTACCTACTCAAAGAGCAACTCACCTCCGTTGGAATTCTGCATTTCCACGGACTCAGAGTTAACACTGTATCCAAACTCAACCCACAGCTTTAATTCCTCCTAAACCTCAAGTAGAGAGACAGTTCTTTCTCAGGCCTTTCTTACCACCTCTTTCACCAGGCTGTTTCTATCTTTCACATGTCAGCTTGGGCTAACTTTTCTGTAAAGCTGAATCCACCCAATGTAAGTTGGAAAAGAATACCAATGCACGCACACACAAACTAACCTAATTGTGCTGGTTTGAACTAATTGGAGAATTTGAGTGAGAAATTAAACTATTGGCTGAGAGAGGAAAACAGAGAATGCTACTTCCCTTCAGAGCTCTACTGAGAAAGAAGAAAAATCGTCTTAAGAGCACACTAATGTGCTTTGGGTTTTAGGGCATTAAGCTATGGAGGAAGAGCTCATTTTTAGAATGGGGTTATATGAACCACCCTGCTGAGGTAGGGCTGTTCAATCTTCAGGTATTCTGAAATACTTCCACCTTTTGTCAGCTGAAGCAAGATCACTTTCTCTGTCTGAATACCTTTAACTCTCACCTTCCTCGCAAAACTTAGGTGAGGTCTTGAGCGACCTGATCTAGTTGGAGGTGTCCCTGCCTATGGCGGGGGATGGGAACAGGATGATCTTTGAGGTCTCTTCCAACCTAAACCTTTCTATGATTCTATTCTAACTTAGGTCTATTGTTACCACATCTTCTAGCCCGGTTTTATAACCTACAGGAAATTCCAAGGCAATTTCCACAAGACACAGGTGTTCTTTAGCTACACAGTTTTCGTGGCATCTACTACATATGACTCTTGTCAACACTATTTAACTTGAAGCTTGGTGATGGATCTTGATGCAATGCTCCATAGGATGAGAGGGAACGGATTGCTGCTTGAGAAGGGGAGATTTTGACTGAATATTAGGAAGAAATAATTTGCAGTTAGGGTGGTGAGATGCTGGCACAGGTTGCCCAGGGAGGTTGGGGCTGCTCCCTCCCTGGAGGTGTTCAAGACCAGGTTGGATGAGGCCCTAAGCAGCTCAGTCTAGTGCAGAGTGTCCCTGCCCATGACAGGGGGGTTGGAACTAAGTGATCTTTAAGGCCTCTTCCAAGCCAAAACATTCTGTGATTCTATGATTATTTCCTAGCTATTTGCCTTATTGGAGGAGCACAAAGAGGGTGACAGAGCTTCTTAAAATGAAAAAGTAAACAGAGATGATCTCCAGAGTTTTACATCGGCATTCTGAAGTGCCTGGCAGAAGTTTGCAAGCATATTTTGCCTGTGAACAGCACACTACCCACCAGTACTTGCTACTTCTGAAGGTGCCAAAAAAGCAAGCCTGAAACACACACAGGGGAAGGGCTGAGTTGGAAAAAAGCCAAATTAGCATCTATCTGCTCGCAGCAACCATCGAGCACATAAATGAATCTTGCACTCTTCTCTCCTCATCTTCACTCTGTGGCCACTCTCCAAAGAGAAGGCAGTGTGATGAGCCAGAGGAAAGGAAAGCAAAGCATCCATCCCTGTTTCAAGATCTCATTAACTGGGAAGTTAATAAGTGCACTGAAGCTTTCATTCCTCAAGCTGAAACAGAAAAAGTTAAGAGGGGAGGAAAAAAAAAAAAAAAATAATTTTTAAAAAAAGCTTTTACAGTGTCAGAATTTTTATGCTCATCTTTAGTGGTGATTCTGTACACTTTTAGTAGCTGCTTTTCCACGTGAAACCCACAGTACAAAGGTTTAGGAAGCCAGAACTTACTGGAGTGCTTATATCCACCTTTCAAAATCAAAAGCCTTGCCACAACACATAAGATATTGGTTGAAAGCCAGCAAGAATCCTCTCCTCTGTAAGCTCTAGGAGTTTACTACCTCAGTTTTGACTGCTGAGTCATTAAGGTTCACTGGCTTCATACCTTCAACCTGGCTTCATACCTTCAACCTGGCTTCTACACATCATCTTTAAGGCCAAAACTCTTCCTTAGCCTTCCTGCAGCCATCTACTGCTTAAACAGCGACTCTGAAGCTTCAGAAATGAACAGCAGGCAAACAAGAACTACTAGACTAAAATCAGCAGAGATTAACATACTTAGACAAATGCATTAATAATTTCTTTTTGGAGCTTTTCCTAAGCACACTGAACCACCAGGACTCCTATATTGCTACCAGGACTGATGAAGGTATACAGAGGGCAGACCTGCAGTTAGGTGTTCAGTGGCTGGGGTGAAGGGAGAGACAGTCCAGCAGGATGAGAAGTTGCTTAGAGATAAAGACCTCACCACAGCCTGACCTCCTCAGAACGTCACCCTTCATTCCTGCAGCAGCACCCTCTGATCCAGCAGCTAGATGGGGTCAGAGATTTGAATTTATCCAGATGATGCGCACGCAAAGCCACGCCACAACAAAAAAAAAAGAACCAAACACCACCCACAAACTGAAACCAAATAAAACCCCAAAACCAAAGTAGAAACAACAACATCAACAAAAAAATAAAATCAAACCATTCAAACACAGAAGCAACAAGAAAGGTGCAAGGCAATGCCTGTTGTCTTGGTGTCAAGAGCAAGGGCTACGTCTAATGCCTCAGATCACGACAATGGGATCCTTTCACCTTTAAAAATAACAACACAACACACCTGAACCCCAAAGGAAAGTTTTACACAGGTTACAATTGGCAAAGTTTCCCTGTTTGCATAAGGAGAAAATAATCTGAAGGGAATTGGAAGTCACCTTTGTGAGTCATCCACTGTCGAAAACGTAGAAAGCAGAATCTATAGCTTCCACCTCCTAAAAGAACCTTTAAAACTTAGAAATCAGTCATTTAACTGGGACCTCAGACCACACTCATCAGTTTGAGGAGGAAATGACTGTGGTACCCTTCAAACCATGCTCTAGATAAAAAAAAAAAAAACAACCCATAAAACTCAATCTAGCTTGGTATTTGTCTTTCATGTTTAAACATTTTTTTTAAAGAGACAGGTAAAGGGGAAATTTTAAGGTGCTTGAATTGCTTTCCTTTCCTTGAGTGAAACTAAAGGCAACACATCAGTGACTTTGGGATCTAGCAACCTGCAATTAGTTAACTGCAGAAACCTCTGCCATAAACATACTGATCACACAAAGCACTGTCAATAAAAGGAAACCAAAAGTCAGGGATGTCTTAAACTCTTAAAAATCACTGAAAAAGAGTGAAGAAAAAAAAAATCATGGCTGTTTGCCCAGCATCTAGAATCATGTCAGGGTTGGAAGGGGCCACAAGAATCATCTAGGCTGAAATGCCCAGGGACAACCTACCCTACATCAGGCTGCCCACAGCCTCTGCCAGCCTGGCTGCAAACACCTCCAGAGATGGAGCCTCAACCATCTCCCTGGGCAACCCATTCCAGGCTCTCACTACTCTCATGCTGAAAAACTTCCTCCTCACATCCAATCTGAATCTCCCCACCTCCAGCTTTGCTCCATTCCTTCTAGTCCTGTCACTACCTGAGAGCCTAAAAAGTCCCTCCCCAGTTTTTTAGCAGGCCCCCTTCAGATCCTGGAAGGCCACAAGAAGGTCACCTGGGAGCCTACTCCTCTCCAGACTAAACAGCCCCAACTCTTTCAATCTGTCCTCACAGCAGAGGTGCTGCAGCCCTCTGATCACATACTGATCACATGAAGCACTGTCAAAAAGGAACCCAAAATTCAGGGATGTTGTAAACTCTTAAAAATCACTACACAAGAGGAGGGGGGGATATATGGTCTTTGCCCAGCATGTGGTTACTATTACTGTTGTCCATAGAATGGTTTAGGTTGGAAGAGACCTCAAAGATCATCCAGTTCCAACTCTCTGCCATAGGCAGGGACATCTCCCACTAGATCAGGTCACTCAAGGCCTCATGTAGCCTGGCCTTGAACACATCCAGGGAGAGAGCAGCCACAACCTCCCTGGGCAGGGCAACCTGTGCCAGTGTCTCACCACCCTCACTGCAAACAACTTCCTCCTAACATCCCATTTAAATCTCCCCTCTGCCAGTTTAAACCCATTACTCCTCATCCTGTCATTACAAGACCNAAAAAAAAAAAAAAAAAAAAAAGGAGAGATCATTTTCACCATTGTGGGAGCAGAGTGGCTGTTTTATAGGGCACTGAAACTTGGTGTCTAGGAAGCAGCACTGAGAGTTTGAGTCCCCATTCCAGATGCAACATGAACATCTGTCTTGGCTCCCTTCCCTTGAGAGCCTTCACTGCTCAGTCCAATGGCCAGAAAGGTCATTGCTGGAAGGGGAGGCTGAGCACATTCCCATTAAGCCAGACTGGTTTCCAAAGCTGAAGGAAAGTTTTGCTTTCTCTTGTGCCCTTCATAATTTTCCCTTTGGGTCACCTCCCTTTCAGCAGGAGAAGAAGCCAGAAGGTTCACCCCGGTTGTAGGAGTCACCTGCTGACAATAGAATACACTTAAAATTCCTCCTAATATTCTGCTTAGGCACACTGCAAGGGAGGAATGGATATTCAGAATAATTAAAATATGTTTAATTTGCATGGAGCTCAGGGCATTGTTCTGAACATCAAACATCACTGTCAACCATATGTGGAATTTCGACTGCCAAGTGCTTCATTTATGTGAAAATTAGCTTAAAGTGTACAAAGAATGAAAAATTTATGATTATTTCACGTTTTAATAAATGCAGTGCTATGCATTAATTTAGACTTCTAAAACAATTTTGACAGTGACAAGGGAATCCTTCGCAGGCTAAGTGCTTGTAGTGTGCTGTGTTTCACATGTCCTGCGCAATTACGTGGTGGAGTGTGAAGGCAGGCAGAGTTTTATGTTTTAAAACAAAGACATTGTGTAACTATATCACTTAAAAAAAATACTGCTCCAGCTCACTCTTTTCCCAGTTCTCCCATGAGGAAGTGTAGAAGTAATATCTGAAGGGGGCCCTACAAAAAAAGCTGGGGAGGGAGTTTTGAGGCTATCAGGTAGTGACAGGACTAGGGGGAATGGAGCAAATCTGGAGATGGGGAGATTCAGATTGGATGTGAGGAGGAAGTTCTTCAGCATGAGTGGTGAGATCCTGGGATGGGTTGCCCAGGGAGGTGGTTGGGGCCACATCCCTGGAGGTGTTTAAGGCAAGGCTGGATGAGGCTGTGGGAAGCCTGATCTAGGGTAAGGCATCCCTGGGCATGGCAGGGGGGTTGGAACTAGATGATCCTTGTGGTCCCTTCCAACCCTGACTAATTCTAACCCATCAATAGCTTTCAGACAGATCAGCATCTTACAATGCACAAAAAATGTTTGCAGTGAGGAAACAAGAGGGTATAGACTCCATTGCTGGATATGGAATGGGTTGTCCAGGGGGGTGGTTGGGGCCACATCCCTGGAGGTCTTTAAGGCAAGGATGGATGAGGCTGGGGCCAGCCTGATCTAGGGTAAGGTGTCCATGAGCACGTCAAGGGGGTTGGAACTTGATGATCCTTGTTGTCCCTTCCACCCCTGACTGATTCTAACCTATCAATAGCTTTCAGACAGATCAGCACCTTACAATGCACAAAAATTGTTTGCAGTGAGGAAATAAGAGGGTATAGACTATATTGCTGGATATAAGAGGCATAGGCATCTTTCCCCGGGCTTTTGTTGCACAAGAAAATCACTTGGATGGTGACAGATCTTCCCCAAGGTGTTAAGATCTGACAGAGGCACATTATTTTTCATGGATATCTCCTGTTCTGCATAACAAAATGCAATATTCACAATTTCTTGCTCCTCACAGGCCACCTGGGCTTTCTCCAGACCTAGATGGCAATCCACAGCATATTTGTGTCTAGGGCACCCCAGACTAAAGGAGGAAACACTGGCAACATCTTAAGAACTGCTGCTTCTTCTGCTCCAGCCAGAGATCCCCTTCAAATGGCATTTCAGGCAAGGATCAGCTTTGCATTTTCCGTGATAAAACAAAGCACTTCTGTAAATGCCTGAATGGGATACAAGGCTCCTGAATCAAAACATAAATGACACAAAGACACAAGAGGATTTCAGCTGCTTTCAGCCCATAAAAGCCTGACTTTTGCACTCTGGGATCTGTGTTTTACAGACATGTAAAGCACAGCACACTCCTATCTCCACGCGCTCCAAACCTGCCTTGAAAGAAGGTTATTAACACAGCCCTGCAAAAGTTCAGAGGAGAGACCAAAACCAACTTAATTCTGCCATTTCCTAAGGTGGGGCCTCTTTGAACAAAGTTCTTTGGTGTATTTCCATTCCTTTTGCCCTTTTTTTTTAAAAAAAAAAAAAAGCAAACTTATAAAAATGGAAATTCTATCACATAACCTCACCTTGAGCTCAGATGAATTATAAACAGAGTTTCATCCTTCAGATCCACCTGGAGCTCTCAGCATGTGAGCTTATCTAGTAACCAAAAGCAGCAAAAAGCCTTCATCCTATCTGAGAATCAGCTCTGAAAGGAGATGAGATCAGAAGTATGCTTTGCTATTGGCTTTCGTGGCTGTTTCCTGACAACAAAACTGCACTAAGAATAAAGCACCTGAAGACCCATTCCTGCTGCTTTTAAAAGGGTCTGATCTGGCAGGCACAGCTTCTCCTGTAAACTCTGGATCGTGAGTCAAAATCCCAGCTGCACAGTTAAGTTAGTTATAGCATCCCTAATCACAAAGAAAATCTTACTCCTCCTTGCAACTAATAGCAAGAGCAAGACTAAACTTGACCGGGATAGGAACAGACCTTTCCTGTGTGTCCTCTCAGCACAAGAAAACCTGTTCTGGTGGGGCAATCCAACCACCTAGAAAATCTGTTCACCAGGTATAAAAGAAGTCAATGTCACCATCCAGCCATGGAGAGATGGAAGGGAGATGGAAGCAGAACCCAAGGCACTGCTGGGATCCCTCCTACATCACAGCTGAGCAGTTTGGATGCCAACAGCTAAGTACAGATTGTATGAGCAGGCATAGGCTGATGTGGAAACTTCTCATGGCTTAGAATAGAATAAGCCAGGTTGGAAGAGACCTCCAAGATCAGCCAGTCCAACCTAGCACCCAGCCCTAGCCAATGGCACTACGTGCCACACCCAGACTTTTCTTTGACATCTCCAGGGATGGCAACTCCACCACCTCCCCGGGCAGCCTATTCCAATGCCAATCACTCTCCATCAAGAACTTCCTCCTAATATCCAGCCTGAACCTCCCCCAGCACAACCTGAGACTGTGTCCCCTCCTTCTGTTGATGGTTGCCTGGGGGAAGAGACCAACCCCACCTGGCTACAACCTCCCTTTAGGCAGTTGTAGCAAGGTCACTCCTGAGCCTCCTCTTTTCCAGGCTGCACACCCCCAGCTCCCTCAGCCTCTCCTCACAGGGCTGTGCTCCAGGCCCCTCATCAGCTTTGTCACCCTTCTCTGGACTCATTCCTGTACCTCAACATCTCTCTTGAATTGAGAGGACCAGAACTGGACACTCAAGATGTGGCCTGAGCAGTGCCAAGTACAGGGGCAGGATAACCTCCCTGCTCCTGCTGGCCACACTGTTCCTGATCCAGGCCAGGATGCCATTGGCCACACTGCTGGCTCATGTTCAGCTACTCCCTACCAGCACCCCCAGGTCCTAGCTCTGTCAGACAGGTCCAGCTAGAAGCACACTTTCTATCAGCAGAAGCAAATCCAGTGGGGAAGGAGTTAGCAATTCTCCTTGGCTTTGCAGAGGGAGCAGGAGAGTGCTGTGCAGAGGCAGCTCTCTAGGCAAAAATTCACAAGACCTAAAGAGTCACAAATTGTGCTGGTTTGAAGCTAATTGGAACATTTTCATGAGAAAAAAATAGATTATAGGGCTGTGAAAAGCAAACACTGGTGATGTCCACTTCACTCATAGGTTTACTGAGATGTACTAAAGCAAAGACACAAACACAGATAACACAGTTGGTATCTGTCTGCAGAGTCTGAGCTCCTTCTCCTTAGGTTCTATAGATGGATCTGTGTAACCCAACTAATTAATACTGCTTCTAACTCACCTCACTGATCTGTCTGATTTACCTTGCATATAAGGCAAACGATGGGATAAGATTGGGAGATGAGGAAAAGGTGGAAAGGTGGTTGGGAACCCCTCTTGGGGTCTCTGATCTCTGGAGAGGCATTGTCTTTCTGTATTACCTTGAACTTTTATATAGCTGTAAATATTTGTGATATATTGTAAATATCTGCTTGTATATTGTGCTCAGCTGTGAATATAAAGCTTCACTCCTTAACTTCCAGCTGCTTGAGTCCAGTCTGGGTGAATTCAAATGTAGGGGGGGTGGGCAGGGAACTCCCAAACCATCACATCATGGATAGATTAAAAAAAGACTTTTGGACAATAAGATGTTTCTGTGTTACTTTTACCTTGTCTATTTCTGCATATAGCCATTAATATTTGTAATATGTTCTAAATATCTGCTTGTATATTGTGCTCAGCTGTGAATATAAAGCTTCATTCCTTAACTTCCAGCTGGCTGAGTCCAGTCTGGGAGAATTAAATGTGGGGGAGTGGGCAGGGAACTCCCAAACCATCACATCATGGATAGATTACAAAAGGAGTTTTGGACAATAAGATGTTTCTGTGTTACTTTTAACTTGCATATAGATGTAAATATTTGTGATATATTGTAAATATCTGCTTGTATATTGTGCTCAGCTGTGAATATAAAGCTCCATTCCTTAACTTGAGTCCAGTCTGGGTGAATTCAAATGTGTGAGGGGCAGCTAACTCCCAACACATCACACTAAGGAGAGGAACAGCAGCTCTGACAGCTGTACATAAAAAGTTTCCTGACAGAGTGAGTAAGAAGAATGTTTTTCTACAAATGCTTTTTGGTCTGAGACTAACATGAGTCACTCATTCCAACTCTGCAGCTTGCCTTGTGGACACTGTGAGAAGGCAATGAAGACAGAGCTGGCCACTTGCAAATGCTCTTCTCTGGTCTGGCACAGCATAGGAACAATCTGTGCCACCAGCCTTGACTGGTCTCTCCTTGTGGTTGCACTAATGCCTCCACAACCTTGAAGCCAAGAATTTGCACTTGTCCAGTTAATGTCTGTGAAGTGAAAAGGCAGATATAAACAACAAAATGAATGTTTGGGAGCTTCTAACACGCTATTTTATTGTATTTACCCTGGAAGTGCAATCTGATACCACCACTCTGGTCAAGCAGGGGAAATATTGGTTCAAAAAAAGAAAACCCTTGGCATTAAAACATCTTCATGGGCTTTGAGATGAATGGTAGATATCTCAATAACTTGCATAACCACTCCAAGTGGGATTTCAAACCTACTCTGCTCTAATCCTGTTGTAGTCCCACAACAAATTAAAGCTGATTTTAACCAATTATTTTAATGGAAACATTTGTAGAGATTGTAACTGAAAACTACATGGCTTTGCCAAGACTCTCTACTAAACTTTCCTGCAGTCACTGCATGGGATGAGAAGGATATTTGCACATTGTAGAGATTGCAACTGAAAACTACATGGCTTTGCCAACCCTTTCTACTCAACTTCCCTGCAGTCACTACATGGGATGAGAAGGATATTTGCACATTGTAGAGATTGCAACTGAAAAAAGCTACATGGCTTTGCCAAGCCTTTCTACTAAACTTCCCTGCAGTCACTACATGGTATGAGAAGGGTATTTACACATTGTAGAGATTGCAACTGAAAACTAAATGGCTTTGCCAACCCTTTCTACTCAACTTCCCTGCAGTTACAGCACGGGATGAGAAGTATATTTGAACATCTGTAGAGATTACAACTTAAAATTGGCATCAGAAAAGAAAAAAAAGAAATATCTAGAAGGTGCATTTAAATATGACTGAGTGGTTGGCATCTGGTCCTTCATTCAGTTGTATACAACACAACTCTCAGAATTTATTGGAGGGGAAGAGTAAGGATTACAGCCTGATATTCTCACTTGTATGAAGTTGACATCACTCTTCTGTTAAATATTTGTTGGAGGTTAGGCCTGCAATTTAAAACCAACAGTCTGCCCCAGGGAGTTGTTCCTAACCACAGAATATTTTGTCAAAAGCAGCAGCATCATAACAGAGGATTTTGGGTTTTTTTTCATACCATCAACACTAAGCTAGGGGACTGCAGATGTGGAAGAAGCACAGCAAGCTTGCAGCAGCTGGGAGAGCAAGGCATCAGCAAAGAGGATTGTGATGGTTGGAGGATTTGAATGAGAAATTAGACTATAGGCTGAGAGAGAACAACACTGATGATGCTACTTCCCTCACAGCTTTACTGAGAAAGGGAAAAAAATGTTTTAAGAGTTGTAACCCAAACATAGGTAAGACTGAGCTGACTGAGCTGCTCTGGCTGCCGCATGTCTCTCTCCCCTACCTTCCTAGCTGGATCTGAATAATTTCTTTAATTTTTTTCCTGTTGCTAAAACCCCTGGCTGATCTACTTCCACCTATCTGCTGCATGAAACAGATGGTGAAATAGGANAGAAAAAAAAAATGTTTAAGAGTTGTAACCCAAACATAGGTAAGACTGAGCTGACTGAGCTGCTCTGGCTGCCGCATGTCTCTCTCCCCTACCTTCCTAGCTGGATCTGAATAATTTCATTAATTTTTTTCCTGTTGCTAAAACCCCTGGCTGATCTACTTCCACCTATCTGCTGCATGAAACAGATGGTGAAATAGGATTGGGGAAGGGGGGAAGGTGGTAGGGGTGGTTAGAGAACCCTCTTAGGGATTTTGCTCTCTGGGAGGGCTGTGGTGTTTCTGTATTACCTTTTTACTTTATATATCTATAAATATCTGTTATACACTGTAATTATCTGCTTGTATATTGTGCAAAGCTGTAAATATAAAGCTTCATTTATTAACTTCCATCCATCTGAGTCCTAGACTGGGTTATTTTGAAGTGTGGGGGGGGCAGATAACTGCCAAACCACCACAAGGGTGATCTTTTTTTTCTATCAGTGATTACCAAGACTGAACTTTCTCTACCCCTTTTGCAGCACCGGTGCAAGCCTGTCACTAATAATCTTGTTCTGACGGTTTGACAGGCTCGAAACACGCTGCACAGAGTTATCAGTAATAAAACACCCTCTCAAGAGGCATGATGATGCTCCAGCAACAGGAGGATATTTTCAGAGAAGAGAAGAGTGTAGTCAAGGACATTCAGCACCTCGGACTCGAGCATCAGTTCTGAGGAGAACAGGAGGCTGGGCTAGGTTCCGTGGTGAGATCTTGCACGAGGTGTCCACTGTGACACTGATTCAAACTGCCCACTGTGCTGGTGGAAAGAGAGAAAGAGCCTCGTGTATCATTTTCTACTCACAGCCTTCGTAACTTGCCTTCACTCTGCAGAGGAGAGCTACTGCCTTTGCTCAGTTTTCAGACACTAGATTTATGTTCCCCATTTTAAGGTGAAGACTGAATTAGGAAATATTGCCACCTGGAGTACTGTGTGCAGTTCTGGAGCCCCCAGCACAAGAAGGACATGGAACTGCTGGAGAGAGTCCAGAGGAGGGCCACAAAGGTGATCAGAGGGCTGCAGCAGCTCTGCTATGAGGACAGGCTGAGGGAGTTGGGACTTTTCAGCCTGGAGAAGAGAAGGCTTCCAAGAGACCTTATAGCAGCCTACCAGTATCTGAGGGGAGCCTACAGGAGGGCTGGGGAGGGACTATTCACAAGGTCTCATAATGACAGGATGAGGAGGAATGGGTTCAAATCGGCAGAGGGGAGATTTGAACAGGATGTTGGGAAGAAATTCTTCACAGTGAGGGTGGCGAGGCACTGGAACAGGTTGCCCAGGGAGGTTGTATCTGCTCCCTCCTTGGATGTGTTCAAGGCCAGGCTGGACGAGGTCTTGAGCGACCTAATCTAGTGGGAGGTGTCCCTGCCTATGGCACAGGGGGGTTGGAACTGGATGATTTTTGAGGTCTCTTCCAACCTAAACCATTCTATGATCATCATCATCATCAAGCTGAGATTTCAGCCACAAGATTCTTCAGCAAGAAAAAAGAAAGAGGAAGGGGAAAAAAAAAATGAGAGCACTGCAGACATGGGGAGAAGCCATGGAGCTGAAGACAGCAACGCTCTGAGGAAGAAGAAAGGCCAAAGCAGCATGAGGACAGACTGAAATTGTGCAAGCAAGACTCTTACTGGGAGTGAAAATATAACTGAGACCTTGCCAGTCACCTGTCAGATACTGAAACAGGAACTGGGTCTTCACCTTTGGCATGTATGATCTCACATGCTGCTGCAGAGCACTGAAAATCTCAGAAACTCTGCACGGATGAGGCTGCTAAATAAAAGACTCTCATACCATGGGTCAAAGTTTCTGCACTAGTTCAAGGCCAAAGTCCGAGCAGAATTCAGAACACAACAATTCTTTAGGTGTGAATTTCTCAGAGTCAAACCAGAAAGCAGCCACTGCTCAGGTCAATGCTTTTGGTCACCTCCTTTTTAATGAGCACACAAATGCCCAAACTCTCTTCTCTAGCAATATGTCCTCAGCTACAAATATACCACATGAGAAGGTACTCTGGGTAAAGCAGAAATCATTCACCAAGTCCTCCACAAGTTGAGGCTCTACCCCAATAAGTTTGTCTGTGCAACTGTCTACAAGCCAAATGCTCTAAGACAGGCAAGAAGATATTTACAAGCTCTTGTAATGACAAAATAGAATAGAATAAGCCAGGTTGGAAGAGATCTCCAAGATCATCCAGTCCAACCTAGCACCCAGCCCTAGCCAATGGCACTAAGTGCCACATCCAGGCTTGTCTTGAACATCTCCAGGGATGGTGACTCCACCACCTCCCTGGGTAGCCCATTCCAATGCCAATCACTCTCTCTAGCAAGAACTTCTTCCTAATATCCAGCCTATACCTTCCCTGGCACAACTTGAATCTGTGTCTCCTTGTTCTGTTGCTGGTTGCCTGGCATAGACCAACCCCACCTGGCTACAACTTCCCTTTAGATAGTTGTAGACAGCAATGAGGTCACCTCTGAACCTTCTCTTCTCCAGGCTAGATAATCCCAGCTCCTTCAGCCTCTCCTCACAGGACTGTGTCCCAGGCCCCTCACCAGTTTTGTTGCCCTTCTCTGGACACATTCCAGTACCTCAGTATCTCTCTTGAATTGAGGAGACCACAACTGACAGGACAGGGACTAATGGGTTTAAACTGAAAGATGTAAGAGAAGAGATTTAAAATGGATGTTAGAGGGTGGTGAGACACCAGAATGAGTTACCCAAGGAGGTTGTGGCTGCTCCCTCCCTGGATGTGTTCAAGGCCAGGTTGGCTGAGGCTTTGAGTGACCTGTTCTAGTGGGAGGTGTCCCTGCCTATAGCACAGGGGGGTTGGAACTGGATGATCTTTGAGGTCCCTTCCAACCTAAACCATTCTATGATATACACAGCACAACTAACACAGATTGACTCTCTAACACACTATTTAGCTAATACTTACCTGAGTTTCCCCCCAGGGTATATCTCACCATTTGTATGCATCTTTTGTGTGTGTGCAAATAGTGCCAGATTTGAGCTGGGGGAATTCCTGGTGGGATGATGCCCCTGAGGTCCTGCATCCCAAACATAGCTCTGCAGTTAGCTCGTGCCCCTAATCCTCCAAACAGAAGGCAGAGGATAAATTCAGTCACTGGAAAATGGATGCTGAACACATCCTCCCCGTACCTCCTGCCAGCTGCTTGCAGCGGGGTTGGCACGAGATTTACAGCCAGCTGCTAACCTTACCAGGAGGTACAATGCCACAAGAGCAGGTAGATGAAACAGGGAGAATCTGTCAAGAATTTAAGAGAAACAAAAAGGGAAGGAAAAAAAAAAAAAAGGAAGGGGAAAAAAAAAAAAAAAAGGAGGAGAAAAAAAAAAAAAAAAAGAAAAAGAGGTTGGGGGATAATTATAAAACAGGTATTTTTAATGGTTGTTGGCAGAAACCCCAACCCTTGTATTTAAATGGTTTTTTTAATTAAAAAACAGCAGGCTATGAATGCTAATCTTTCTGAGCAGAAAGCTCCTGATGCTTTGCCTGTTTCCCAAAGACTAAATCAATCAGCAAGGCTAACCCCCTCTCGAGAACATACATTTCAGGAGGGACTAAACTTTCCCAGTCTACTTGTGCCGCACTCCTGCCTACATAGAACGAGGTGTTTACTGCTACCAAAAGTGAAACAATCACCAAAACATCCAATAGTGGTTTAATTTTTTTCTTCCCCTACATCTGATCTTCCGTTGTATGTCTTTCATATACAGAACAAGATGCATACTGCTACCAAAAGTGCAACAATCACCATAACATCCATTATTGATTTATTTTTTCCTTCCCCTACATCTGATCTTTCATTGTGTGTCTTTCATACACAGAATGAGATGTATACTGCTACTAAAAGTGCAACGCTCTCAAAAATGTCCAGTAGTGGTTTAATTTTTTTTCTTTCCCTAGATCTGGGCCACGACAATGATCAGAGGGCTGGAGCACCTCTACTATGAGGACAGGCTGAGAGAGTTGGGGTTCTGCAGCCTGGAGAAGAGAAGCCTTCCAGGAGACCTTATAGTAGCATTCCAGTATCTGAAGGGGGCCTACAGGAGGACTGGGTAGGGACTATTCACAAAGTCTTGTAATGACAGGACAAGGGGGAATTGGTTTAAACTGGTGGAGGGGAGATTCAAACTGGATGTTAGGAGGAAGTTCTTCCCAGTGAGGATGGTAAAACACTGGAATGTGTTGCCAGGGAGGTTGTGGCTGCTCCCTCCCTGGAGGTGTTCAAGGCCAGGCTGGATGGGGCCTTGAGCAACCTGTTCTAGTAGGAGGTGTCCCTGCCTATGGCACAGGGGGGTTGGAACTGGATGATCTTTGAGGTCCCTTCCAACTTAAACCATTCTATGATTCTATGATCTGATCTGTCTTTCATTGCTACTTCAAAATACTTTGGTTGGTTGATGTTGGGTTTTGTAGGGTTTTTTTGGTTGTTGGTTTTTTTTTTTTTTGGTGGGTGGGTAGGGTTTATTTGTTTATTGTGCTGTTTTGAACTAATTGGAGGATTTGAGTGAGAAAATTAGACTATAGGCTGAGAGAGGAAAACAAATGATGCTACTCCACTCACAGCTTTACTGAGAAAGAAAAAAAAAAAAAAATGTTTTAAGAGTTGTAACCCAAATAGAGATAAGTGAGAGTGCTCCAGGCCTCACTGGACTGTGGCTGCTTTCTTGCCTGGCTCCTTTCTTGCATGGATTCTTTTCCCTGCCTTGTTAGTGGAATTACTGAAAATCAACTACATTTCTTTCCTACTGCTAACACCCCCTGGCCAATCTACCCTCACCTATCTGCTGCATCAACAGATGGTGAGATAAGATTGGGGAAGAGGGGAAAGGTGGTAGGGGTGGTTGGAAACCCCTCTTAGGGATTTTGATCTCTGGGAGGGCTGTGGTGTTTCTGTATTACCTTTCCACTGTATATATCTGTAAATATCTGCTTGTATATTGAGCATTGCTGTAAATATAAAGCTTCATTTACCAACTTGCAGCCATTCTGAGCCCTAGCTTGGGTTATATCAAAGGAGGGGAGCAGGTAACTGCTAAACCACCACATTTGTTTTGGGGTTGGTTTGGTTTGTTGTTGGTTTTTGCATTATGGTTTTGTTGCTGTTTTATTTTTTTTCCCTAGCTAAAAATACCAGTGGAGGCCTGCCAGGCTAAAATGTGCAGTTTGAGTCCCTAAGTGTTTGAGTAGGGAATATTCCAATTGCTCCACATCTATTTTTTTTTTTTTCTTCCTGCCTGTGTAAACTATTTAACTTGCAAATCAGAAAGCAATGTTGTATGACACACTTGGGTTTTTCTTGGAATCTCAGCAGACAACCAGTGAAAAAACACAGCACATAACCAGCAGAGAGAGGAAAAAAAAAAAGAGAGAGAGAGAGAGAGAGGGAGGGAGGGATGTCAACCATGTAGTACAAAAATAAATTGTTAGCAATTTTTTTTATGAACTGAGGTTTCCCAAATGCAAAGCAATTGAACAATTTTGTGCCGTCGCAATTGGCAGTATCCGTGGGCAGAGGGATTTCAAAATGAAAATCCAACCTCACTCTGCTCTGTCTCAAAAATTATGTGTCATTTTGTTTCTTGCTTGCATTTTGTATTTGTAGAAGAAAGGGTGAGAGAAAGAAAAGCCTGGTGGGGGAAGGCCACTGCCAGGAAACAGCTTGAGAAAGTCCTGGTGCTACAGAGCTGTGGTAGGTTTCATATCCTGGTACCTACAGGACCCAAGTCAGACAGATTTGGAACCTTCTTCTTTTAAGTCAGCAGGTTTTGGTGACCATTATCGAGCTGGAATAGTTCATCCTGCTGCAAATAGGGAAGCCATGAGGGTCTCCCAACAGGCTCAGTGTGTTCATAGAATCATACAATGGTTTAGGTTGGAAGAGACCTCAAAGCTCATCCAGTTCCAACCCCCTGCCATAGGCAGGGACACCTCCCACTAGAACAGGTTGCTCAAGACCTCATCCAGCCTGGCCTTGAACACCTCCACGGAGGGAGAAGCCACAACCTCCCTCATCTGGGGCTATGAGGATGATTAGGGGACTGGAGCATTGCCTGATGAGGAGAGAGTGAGGGACCTTTTTGTCTGGAGAAGAGAAGACTGAGAAGGGATTTAACAAATGTATATAAACCTCTGATGGCTGGGGTTCAGGAGAAGGGGGGTGGGGGAAGGGGAATAGGCTCTTCTATTAAACAGGGGGTTTAATAAATGTATATAAATACCTGAGAGCTGGGGGTCAGGAGCAGGTGGGACAGGCTCTGCTTACATGCTCCCTGGGATAGGACAAGGAGCAATGGATGGAAGCTGCAGCACATGGAGGTTGCAGCTCAACACAAGGGGCAACTTTACTGTAAAGGTCTCAGAGCACTGGCACAGGCTGCCCAGAGAGGTTGTGGAGTCTTTGTCTGGAGCCTTTCAAGGCCTGTCTGGATGCATTCCTGTGTGCCCTAAGCTAGATTGTCTGGTCGTGCTGTGGCAGGGGGG
>VWZI01023948.1:289-16278 GCA_013396835.1 Psilopogon haemacephalus | reverse complement strand
AAAACAAAACAAAACAAAAAAAAAAAAAAAGCAGCGATGCACAGCCAGGGAATAACATTTGATAGCACATCCCAGCTCTTGCCGAGCATGAAAGCTGAATATTAAACAAACACCTGAAGCTACATGTGGCACCACCTAAAAAACTACCACTTCATTTTCTGTTGCGTGCTGTGACTTCAGGAAAACGTCGCAGGCACTGCCATCTGTGTCGCTTTTAATTATCAATAGGCAGCCCAGGCACGATATCAAACAGCTCAGACCCCACCTGCAGTGCTGTGTGCAGTTCTGCAGCCCCCAGCACAGGAAGGACATGGAACTGTTGGAGAGAGTCCAGAGGAGGGCCACAAAGATGATCAGAGGGCTGGAGCAGCTCTGCTATGAGGACAGGCTGAGGGAGTTGGGGCTCTGCAGCCTGGAGAAGAAAAGGCTTTGAGGAGACCTTATAGCAGCCTACCAGTATCTGAAGGAGGCCTACAGGAGGGCTGAGGAGGGACTGTTCACAAGGCCTTGTAATGACAGGATGAGGGGGAATGGGTTCAAATTGGCAGAGGGGAGATTTGAACGGGATGTTAGGAGAAAGTTCTTCACAGTGAGGGTGGTGAGGCACTGGCACAGGTTGTGCAGAGAGGTTGTGGCTGCTCCCTCCCTGGAGGTGTTCAAGGCCAGGCTGGATGCGGCCTTGAGCTACCTGTTCTAGTGGGAGGTGTCCCTGCCTGTGGCACAGGGGGGTTGGAACTGGATGAGCTTTGAGGTCCCTTCCAATCTAAACCATTCTGTGATTCTATGATTCATTCAGAAAAGAGAGAGCTGCACCCAGGCCAGGGAGTACATCTGAGGAGCTGTTCTTGGGCAGAGGGTAAGGGGCCATGTATGGTCACCAGCACGGTGGTAGGTGAGAGGCTGCAATGCAGAGACAGCCACAGCCTTTCCCTCCACAAGCAAAAAGCTGAGCCTTCATATCTCCTGTCTGCACCTGCCCCTGGGATCCACTGGCTGCTGAGGGTGATGATTATTAACACCTTGCCTTGCCAGCAGGGCAAGAGAGGAGATTCTGCCCCTTGACTCTGCTCTCCTCAGACCCCACCTGGAGTACTGTGTGCACTGCGAGCCCCCAGCACAAGAAGGACATGGAACTGCTGGAGAGAGTCCAGAGGAGGGCCACGAAGATGATCAGAGGGCTGCAGCAGCTCTGCTATGAGGACAGGGTGAGAGAGTTGGGGCTTTTCAGCCTGGAGAAGAGAAGGCTTCCAGGGGACCTTATAGCAGCCTTCCAGTATCTGAAGGGGCCTACAGGAGGGCTGGGGAGGGACTGTTCACAAGGTCTTGTAATGACAGGACAAGGGGGAATGGGTTTAAACTGGCTGAGGGGAGATTTAAACTGGATGTTAGGAAGAAGTTCTTCACAGTGAGGGTGGTGAGACACTGGAGAAAGCTACCCAAATTGTGCCAGCTGTAGCAAGCTTGCACTCTCACATATGGAGCACGGGAGGGCTGGCAGAGAATAGTGCCCTTCCTTCTTCTTCACAATGAGGATGGTGAGACACTGCAATGGGTTGCCAAGGGAGGTTGTGGCTGCTCCCTCCCTGGATGTGTTCAAGGCCAGGCTGGATGAGGCCTTGAGTGACCTGCTCTAGTGGGAGGTGTCCCTGCCTATGGCACAGGGGGGTTGGAACTGGATGATCTTTGAGTTCTCTTCCAACCTAAACCATTCTATGATTCTAGATGAGGTGTTGGCTTGTTCTCAGCTGCAGAGAGCAGAGCTACTGCCGTGCACTTAATAGAAATAAAAAGGGGAGGCTGCTTGTTGGGATGCACAGCTCAAGTATATTTATTAGGGCAAGTGAAGCATAGAGGAAGGGGAGATTTATGTCAGGAACTACACTGAAGCTCTTTCCAGTCTAATCTAGGGTAGGGTGTCCCTGCCCATGGCAAGTGGGTTGGAACTAGATGATCCTTGTGGTCCCTTCCAACCCTGACTGGTTCTATGATTCTATGATTCTGATAGCTGGCTCGTGTATTGAAATTGGGTGAAAATCTAGTGGGAGGCTTCCCTTCCCATGGCAGGGGATTGTTCCTTTTCTTATCCTAGGGAGCAAGTGAGCAGAGCCTGTCCCCCCTCTCCTGACCACCAGGCTCACAGGTATTTATATAAATCTATTAAAACCCCTCATCAGTCTTCCCTTCTCCAGACTAAGCAGCCCCAGGTCCCTCAGTCTCTCCTCATCAAGCAGTGTTCCTGTCCCTTAATCATCCTCATAGCCCTCTGTGGGACTCTCTCCAGCAGATCCCTGTCTCTCTTAAACTGGGGAACCCCAAACTGAAGGCAGTACTCAAGATGAGGTCTCACCAGGGCAGAGTAGAGGGAGAGGAGAACTGGATGATCTTTGAGGTCCCTTCCAACCTAAACCATTCTATGGTTCTATGATTCATTCTATGAAACAAAATGCTGGGAAGCTGAACAGGTTGGGAGGAAAGTCAGCAACAGCCTTTCTTATTCCTAAGAGCTCTGAACAGAAAATAAGGCTGGGGGTAGTGAGTTCACCAGCAGCTAAGCTCCAACAAAGCCTAAGCTCTGCTTGCTGTGTCCCTCCAGTAATTCAAATGCCTCCATGCTTTGTGACCCCTTCTCCACAATACCCCTGGGCATTACCCAGATGGTTGCCTAGTGCCTCATCTCCTACATCTCTCTGGCATGGGCTGGCTGAAGAAACACAGCACAGGCTGCCTGCCCACCCTGGCCCACCACTGAGGGGCAGCTGGGGGAGGATGGAAAGGGCTGAGAAACAGGCAGAAATAGCCTGGTTACCGTAGGCAACCAAGGATGACAGTGAATAAATCCAGAGTGAATAGTGCTAGGTCAGATGCTTTACAGGTACTTATCTGATCTCCTAATATCCTGTTCAATCTCTCAGGAAATGCTCAGTAAACCCCACTGCCTCTGCACTGCAAGTGACAGCCATCTACAATTAAAAATCTCTGGAAATGGCACTCCCTTTCTCTGCACAAGTAACTCAGACTGCAAGCATACTAAATCAAAACATTTCTTCCTTGGAAGCAGTGGTGAAGGAGCTGGAAAAGAGATGCTCAAGAAACCCAAGCCAAAACAAGCGCCCCAGACTCACTCCCCTCAGTAGTTCTTATCCCACTGCTTGTCCTATTCACTGGAACAACCTAGAAACATAGAATCAGGCAGGGTTGGAAGGGACCACAAGGATCATCTAGTTCCAACCCCCCTGCCACAGGCAGGGACACAGTACCCAAGATCAGACTGGACAGAGCCTCATCCAGCCATGCATCAGAATGGCCTTTCAATGACATCATTGCAGGCCTATTTTAAAGCATGGAGGTTAAAAGATCTTATTCTTCACCAGCAGAAGACATTCCGAAACAAAAACAAAGTTCTCCGTATCATTTATTGTAATATCCTGTTCAATCTCTCAGGAAATGCTCAGTAAACCCCACTGCCTCTGCACTGCAAGTGACAGCCTTCTGCAATTAAAAAATCTCTGGAAATGGCACTCCCATTCTCTGCACAAATAATTCAGACTGCAAGCATAGTAAATCAAAACTTTGCTTCCTTGGAAGCAGTGGTGAAGGAGCTGGAAAAGAGATGCTCAAGAAACCCAAGCCAAAACAAGCACCCCAGACTCACTCCCTTCAGTGCTTGTCCTGTTCACTGGAACAACCTAGAATCATAGAATCAGTCAGGGTTGGAAGGGACCACAAGGATCATCTAGTTCCAACTCCCATGCCATGCCCAGGGACACCCTACCCTAGATCAGGCTGCCCACAGCCTCATCCAGCCTGGCTGCAAACACCTCCAGGGATCTGGCCCCAAACCACCTCCCTGGGCAACCCATTCCAGGCTCTCAACACTCTCATGGTCAAGAACTTCCTCCTCACATCCAGTCTGAATCTCCCCACCTCCAGCTTTGCTCCATTCCCCCTAGTCCTATCACTACCTGACAGCCTCAAAAGTCCCTCCCCAGCTTTCTTGTAAGCCTCCTTCAGATCCTGGAAGGCCACAAGGTGGTCACCTAGGAGCCTCCTCTTCTCCGAACTGAACAGCCCCAACTCTTTCAGTCTGATTATCTCTCACTGAGAGATTTATGCTCTGGATCAGTAACAAAAGGCAAAAATATACGTCTTTGCCTACCAGAGACTCTCCTCTGCTTGCAAGTATTGTGCAGTGTGCTGGTGATGGAATAAAGCCAATTAAAAGCAAACTCCCCAAGTCAATCAAATTTTTCACCCTCTGTCCTTTTGCTGTGAGCAAATGCTGCGTGTTCTCCTCAAGTTACCTCCCCAAGCAACAGTCCCATTTACTTTTTGACCTCTGCAAATTAAAACAAGTTTGAGGCTCTGTTGGTTCAGATCTGTGACTCCATTTACTTGTGAAATTGTTTATTCAAGCAATTCCCACTCTGTAGCATCAAAGTTTTGTTGTTAATAGTTGCAGGCCGTTAATCTACATGATGAATATAATAAAGCTTGTGGAAGAATCCCAAATGGACAAGCATGATAAGAGGTGGGAGAAAGAGGCTGGCAAAGCTCCAGGTACAGGATATTTTTGTGCCTGACCTCTTTAATTACTTGCACATCAAATTGACTGGTAGATGAGCTTTAGAGCTACTCCAGTGGCTACCAAGGAATTTTTTTTCTTCTTTTTTTTTCCTTTGGAAAAGATGCAGTTTAATTTTCTCTCCACAATATAGAAGCTCCTTAATTCAAGAGAAGTGCTGAGGTGCTGGAATGTGTCCAGAGAAGAGCAACAAAGATGGTGAGGGGCATGGAGCACAGCCCTGTGAGGAGAGGCTGAGGGAGCTGGAGGTGTGCAGCCTGGAGAGGAGGCTTAGGGATGACCACATTGCTGCCTGCAACTACCTAAAGAGAGGTTGTAGCCACATGTGATTGGTCTCTTATGCCAGGCAACCAGCAACAGAAGGAAGGGGGGACAAATACAAGTTGTGTCAGGGAAGATATAGGCTGGATGTTAGGAAGAAGTTCTACATGGAAAGAGTGATTGGTATTGGAATGGGCTGCCCAGGGAGGTGGTGGAGTCACCATCCCTGGAGGTGTTCAAAAAAAGCCTGGATGGAGCACTTAGTGCCATTGGCTAGGTCTGGGTGCTAGGTTGGACTGGATGGTCCTGGAGGTCTCTTTCAACCTGGCTGATTCTATGATCCAGTACATATTGCCATAAGGCAAAGAGGAAATTAGTTTAAAGCAGCACAGCAAATGTACACAAATGCCTTTGACAAGTTTCACTGTAAGAGAGAAGTATCATATTGACAAGAAGATACTAGGGGCCAAATTATGCAGGCAACTGAGGGTAAGGTGTCTGGAATGATGCTCTGGCTGGTTGTTGAGACTCTTAACCTAAGTGACCATCTTGGAGACCATTTCTGCACCTACTCCTAACACAGGGGAATCACAGAATTAACCAGGTTGGAAAAGACCTCTATGATCATTGAATCCAACCTTTCATCTACCACCTTCTAATTAACTAACCAACGGCACTAAGTGCCTCATCCAGCCTCCCTCTTAAACACCTCCAGGGATGGGGACTCTGCCACCTCCCCACCCAGCCCATTCCAAAGCCAATTACTCTTGCTGTGAAGAACTTCTTCCTAACATCCAGCCTAAACCTGCCCTGGCACAGTTTGAATTGTCCTCTTGTTCTGTCACTGCCTGGCAGAAGAGATCAATTCCTGCCTGGCTACAACCCCCTTTCAGATAGTTGTAGAGAGCAATAAGGTCTCTCCTGAGCCTCCTCTTCTCCAGGCTGCACACCCCCAGCTCTCTCAGCCTCTCCTCACAGGGCTGTGCTCCAGCCCCCTCACCAGCCTTGTTGCCCTTCTCTATCCACCTTCAGATCAACCCCCACCTGGCTACAACCTCCCTTTAGGTAGCTGTAGAGAGCAATGAGGTCTGCCCTGAGCCTCCTCCTCTCCAGGCTGCACACCCCCAGCTCTCTCAGCCTCTCCTCACAGGGCTGTGCTGCAGCCCCCTCACCAGCCTTGATGCCCTTCTCTATCCACCTTCAAGCACCTCAATGTCTTTCTTAAATTGAGGGGCTCAGAACTGGACACAGGACCCAAGGAGTGGCCTGACCAGCACTGAGTACAGGAGCAGAGTGACCTCTCTGGTCCTGCTGGCCACACTATTAGTGATCCAGGCCAGGATGCCATTGGCCTCGTTGGCCACCAGGGCACACTGCTGGCTGATGTTCAGTCCACTGTCAACCAGTACCCCCACTGGAAACCAATGGCAATGACATCTGGATAATAGTGTACTGGTAAACCAATGTTTTGCCATTTCAAAGATGAGGCTTAATTTTTGATTTTTGGGGAAAAAAATAATCCTGCAACACTTCAGAAAAGCAACAAATCAACCAGATACGAGAATCTCTTTTTTTCTCATTTCATCTGATGCCTACAGAAAATAAAATATGTATCTGCTGCTGGAATCAGAATCGAGCTGGAGAGCTCCCACTTCTAGGATTTTTTCTCAAAGTAGCTGAGAATTCACCTTTCCTTTGGCAGCCCATCAAGAGCCTGTCTCCATTCACCACTTCATAGTACAGTCACTCAAAGAGAAGTTTTGAAATTCCTCTGAGATTTTCATTGAGTATCTGTAACTCTCCTCTCCCTGAAATTTGAAATTGAAGGGTGAAAAAAAAAAAAAAATAAAAATTTAGCTGCAACACATCACAAGTCACAAAGCCAAGACAGAATCCTTCACTAGCTTTTGCATTACTTCCCTCTACTAGAATTAGCCATATCTATTTCCCTAGAAATTCACATTCAGTGAAGCAAAATAGAAAATAATACTGGAGTTCTGGAGCCCCCAACACAAGAAGGACATGGAAATGTTGGAGCCAGTCCAGAGGAGGCCACCAAGATGCTCAGAGGGCTGCAGCAGTTCTGCTATGAGGGCAGGCTGAGAGAGTTGGGACTCTGCAGACTGGAGAAGAGAAGGCTTCGAGGAGACCTTAGAGTAGCCTTCCAGTATCTGAAGGGGGCCTACAGGAGGGCTGGGGAGGGACTGTTCACAAGGTCTTGTCATGACAGGACAAGGGGGGGATGAGTTTAAACTGGCAGAGAGGAGATTTAAATGGGACATTATGAAGAAGTTCTTCACAGTGAGGGTGGTGAGACACTGGAGAAAGCTACCCAAATTGTGCCAGCTGTAGCAAGCTTGCACTCTCACATATGGAGCATGGGAGGGCTGGCAGAGAATAGTGCCCTTCCGTCTTCTTCACAGTGAGGGTGGTGAGACACTGCAATGGGTTGTCCNTGGGGAGGGACTGTTCACAAGGTCTTGTCATGACAGGACAAGGGGGGGATGAGTTTAAACTGGCAGAGAGGAGATTTAAATGGGACATTATGAAGAAGTTCTTCACAGTGAGGGTGGTGAGACACTGGAGAAAGCTACCCAAATTGTGCCAGCTGTAGCAAGCTTGCACTCTCACATATGGAGCATGGGAGGGCTGGCAGAGAATAGTGCCCTTCCGTCTTCTTCACAGTGAGGGTGGTGAGACACTGCAATGGGTTGTCCTGTGGATGCTCCCTTCCTGGAGGTGTTCAAGGCCAGGCTGGATGAGGCCTTGAGTGACCTGCTCTAGTGGGAGGTGTCCCTGCCTATGGCACAGGGGGGTTGGAACTGGATGATCTTGGAGGTCTCTTCCAACCTAAACCATTCTGTGATTCTTACTGAAGCTCCTGTTTTAATAGCAAAGTGGAGCTGTTACTGCCCTTCCTGGCTTGAACTGGAAAAACAATTCCTTATTGAAGTCCTCTCAGTCCAGAAAGTATGAAAACCTGTGCCTGAAATCCCATTCTTCAACCAGAGATACACAAGAAATCTCTCCTGCTGCTGATCAGAGATGTGCAAGATGGATTAGGAAGAATTTTTGCCTTCGGTTTGATGTTCCAACCAGATTACTAATTCACAGAGTCCTTTTACCGCTTAATAAATTCAGATGAAAAGGGAAGATACAAATTCTCGCAGTTCTCTTGCTACTTAGTACGTTCAGATGAAAAGGAAAGATAGACCACAATCGACACAGGCATTAATTTATGCAGATCTTTCCAAAACTTCATGTTTTAAAATGTCTTTTTCAGATAAAAGGCTGAGAATACTCAGCGATTTTTTCCTCTTCAAAGTGCTCTGAAAATATTAACCAGTGACTTGGCACAGCATAGAATGGTTTAGGTTGGAAGAGACCTCAAAGATCATCCAACCCCCCTGTGCCATAGGCAGGGACACCTCCCACTGGATCAGGTCGCTCAAAGCCTCATCCAAGCTGGCCTTGAACACATGCAGGAAAGGAGCAGCCACAACCTCCCTGGGCAACCTGTCATTGTCTCACCAACCTCACTGTGAAGAACTTCCTCCTAACATCCCATTTAAATCTCCCCCCTTCCAGTTTGAACCCATTCCCCCTCATCCTGTCATTACAAGATCTTTTCAATAGTCCCTCCCCAGCCTTCCTGTAAGCCCCCTTCAGATACTGGAAGGTTGCTATAAGGTCTCCTGGAAGCCTTCTCTTCTCCAGGCTGCAAAGCCCCAACTCTCTCAGCCTGTCTTCATAGCAGAGGTGCTCCTTGTGCCTCTGTGTCTCCGATATCTGGGATGTATAAGTAAGCTCATCTGGTCCACCCCCCCTGCCAGAGCAGGATCATCTAGGGCAGATCACACTGGAACCAGTGGTTCTTGAAACCAGATGGTTCCTGAGTATCTCCAGACAGGGAGACTCCATAACCTCCCCAGGCAGTCTGTTCCAGTGCTCTGTCACCCTCAACAGGGAGAAAATTCTTCCTCAGGTTCACATGGAACCTCCTATGCCTCACCTTTCACCCATTGCCCCGTGTCATGTCACTGGGCATCACCGAGAAGAGGCTGGCTCCATCCTCCTGGCACTCACCCCTGGCACATTTATAAAGATGAATAAGGTCACCCCTTATTTGTAGCTATGATGCTAACACGAACTGTATGAAGTGGTCTGCCATCAGCTGGACCTCTCTGACCTGCAGGCAGCCCCCCTGCCACTGCACAGGAAGCATCAGCTTCTCGCGGGGATGAGGTCCAAAGAGGTGATCCCACACTGCCCTCAAAACAGAATTCCGTCGGCAAACCCAGCCGAAACGCTTGATTTGCTCAGTGTCTTGTGCTGCACCAAGCCTCAACAACCCACTTCTCCCTTCAAGCCTTCCCAACGCCAGCAGCAGAGGGGAAAAGATGAGCCAAATGCAAGGAGGAGGGCGAGCACGATGAAAGCAGAGCTGATAAGCAGATTCCGATTCTCTGATTAGCGCCAGGGGTTACGTGAGCAGATGCCTATCACCCACAGAGGGCATAAACACATTGCAGAGAGGAGTTTCAGCAGTTTATTTACAAAGGAAGAAGACTTTCTAGCTCTCCTACTGGCAGTTTGTTCCTGGCACCGTGATCCAATCTGTACTGCTCTGCTGGAAAAACAAAACCTTCACTTGGAGCAGCTTCGGCACTTCTCCTTCTCAGGTCATTATTTCCTTCCCATTCGTTGTTTTCTTTCTGTAATACAAAAGGCATTTTCGTGCACGATCTGCAGATCATCAGCAACAAAATAGAGAGGGCACTGAGATAGATCATAGGATCACTGCTTTAAACTGGATCAGGTTTAGACTGGCAGAGGGGAGATTTAAATGGGATGTTAGGAGGAAGTTCTTTACAGTGAGGGTGGTGAGACACCGGCACAGGTTGCCCAGGGAGGTTGTGGTTGCTCCCTCCCTGGAGGTGTTCAAGTCCAGGTTGGATGAGGCCTTGAGCGACCTGTTCTAGTGGGAGGTGTCCCTGCCTATGGCACTGGGGGGTTGGAACTGGATGATCTTTGAGGTCCTTTCCAACCTAAACCATTCTATGATTCTATCATTCTCTCTGGGCAGCCTGTGCCAGTGCTCTGGGACCCTTACAGTCAAGAAGTTCCCCCTTGTGTTGAGGTGGAACCTCCTCTGCTGCAGCTTCCATCCATTGTTCCTTGTCCTATCTTTGAGTTCCCTTCAAACCTAAACCATTCTATGATTCTATGATCACAGGAAGAGAGTCCAATGGAGAACTACAAGGATGATGAGGGGGCTGGAGCACTCCCTGATGAGGAGAGGCTGAGGGACCTGCGGCTGCTTAGTCTGGAGAAGAGAAGAGAAGACTGAGAGGGGATTTAATCAATGTTTATAAATACCTGAGAGCTGGGAGTCAGGATGGGGATGAGACAGGCTCTGCTCACTTGCTCCCTGGGATAGAACAAGGACCAGTGGATGGAAGCTGCAGCACAGGAGATGCCATCTCAATACAAGGGGGAACTTCTTTACTGGAAGGCTTACAGAGCACTGGAACAGGCTCCTCAGGAAGGCTGTGAAGTCTCCTTCTCTGGAGCCTTCCAAGGCCTGTCAGGATGTGTTCCTCTGTGACCTGAGCTAGATTGTCTGCTCCTGCTGTGGCAGGGGGGTTGGACTTGATGACCTCATTGGATCCCTTCCAACCCCTGACATCCTGTGAGCCTGTGAACCATGAGATAAGAATGTGATGTTCCTGGAGAGAAGTGAAGAGAGGAAAGGCAGGGAAGATCAGTCAGGCACTGCCTTTTAGGCTATGATACTGGAATATGGAATAAAATAACAGAACTACAATATCCTGGGACGAGCAGATCCATCTCCCTGGGGCAGACCTGTGACCCTATGGCTTTGTTAAGACACACCTAGGATCCCTCAAACTACCACAGGACAGGGAGTGTGAGAAAACGGAATACCCCACAGGAAGACAAGATAACAAAGAGGAGCAGGAACCATTCAGAGTGGAAATCATACTGACAGAGGGATTTATGGGAGGACATATGCTGCAGCTATAGAAAAGTCTTTGGGTTTGTTAATTTTCTCTCTTTTTTTTTTTTTTTTCCTTTCTTTCTTTCTTTTTAAATTATCATGGACTTTAAAAATGGACAACAGGGAGTGGGGAAAGATAGACCTCTGTGTGAAAACAGACAGAGTCTGAAAATCTTTTGGGTTTAAGTGGGTCATGAGCAGCACCAGGTCTTGCTGTAATATCAGCACACCAAAGGCTGTGAGGATTCGTGTAGTGACTGGCTGGGTTTTGGGTTTGGTTTTTTTTCAGGCACAGGGTGTTGCTGTGGGGTTTTCTGGGGAGTGCTCCCCTGGCAGAAGCAGATAGGCAGTGGCAGCTTCTCCAGTCATTCATAACAAGGCACAGTTATGCAAGGTTATGCAGTGCTGTGCTGGCATCATGGCAGGCTCCGGGCCAAGAGGTGAAACGTCACTGAGATATTCTAGCCCAGGGCCTCTAAGACAAACATCAGAGTGAGAAAGAGTTTGCGAGAGTTCAGCATACAGCAGTGTGCTGGTTTGGCTTGTCCTTCCCTACAGCATCAGATATTACAGTCATGCCTTCATTTCCCAAGCCTTTAAAAGTTCTTAGGAGGCTTCCAAAAGCACTGCCAGGGGTTTGGCTGCCAGAGTGCAGAAAACACTGCTGGTGGCTTTGATCGTGAGACAACCTTGTTTTGTGGCTTCCCAGGAAAGGAGCTGCTTTCTTCTGCCTGTTGTGCCATACCTTGCCAGCAGATTGCAAAACCTTTACAGCAACAGTAGCTCTCCTGTTTGGTATTTCCTCAATGCCTAGCATGACCAGGTCTTGAATAAAGGCTGTAGCTATGCTTGATGAGTGGCTATCACAGATAGAATAGAATAAAATAGAATGGAATAGAACAGAACAGAACAGAACAGAACAGAAAGAAGAGTTGCCATCACCAATTGATTGGCATAATGCAAATCATAGAATCAGCCATGTTGGAAGAGACCTCCAAGATCATCCAGTCCAACCTAGCACCCAGCCCTAGCCAATCAACTAAACCATGGCACTAAGTGCTCCATCCAGTCCTTTCTTGAACACCTCCAGGTACAGTGACTCTACCACCTCCCGGGGCAGCCCATTCCAATGCAAACCACTCTCTTTGCCAGGAACTTCCTAATATCCAGCCTATACCTCCCCCAGCACAACTTGAGACTATCTCCCCTCCTTCTGTTGCTGGTTGCCTGGGAGAAGAGAGTAATCCCACCTGGATACAACCTCCTTTTAGGTAACTGTAGACAGCAACTAGCCACCATGCAGACAAGAGCTTGCACTGCCTCCTCTAGATGATTCCCCAACGCCCCTTCTCCCCCAGTATCTCAGTGAGAATGAAGCCAGACATCAAATCCAAGCAATGCTGAATGTCACACCCTAGAAATATCTATAATGACAACTGTTTGTCATGACATCATCAAGACCAAAACACTATTCTGTTGTAAAGAGAAAGGGTCCAGGCTCTAAACAGCCTGATCCAGTGAGAGGTGTCCCTGTCCGTGGCAGGGGGGTTGGAACTAGATGGTCCTTGTGGTCCTTTCTGAACCTGAGTGATTCTGTGCTGGTTTGAACTAATCAAAGGATTTGAATGAGAAATTAGACTATAGGCTGAGAAAGGAAAACACTGATGATGCTACTTCACTCATAGCTTTACAGAAGAAAAAACAAACAAAAAAAAAAATGTTTTAAGAGTTGTAACCCAAATATAGATAAGTCAGACTGCTTTGGGCTGTGGCTGTTTTCCATGGCTCTTTCTCCCTGCCTTTTGTAGCTGGATCTGAATCATTTCACTAACTTCTTTCCTGCTGCTAATCTCCCCTGGCCCATCTAACTTTGTCTATCTGTTGCACGATACAGATGGTGAGATAAGACTGGAGAAGGTGGTAGGGGTGGTTAGAAACCCCTCTTAGGGATTTTGCTATCTGTGAGGGCTGTGCTGTTTCTGTATTACTTTTCTACTGTATATATCTGTAAATATCTGTTATATATTGTAAATATCTGCTTGTACATTGTGCAAAGCTGTAAATATAAAGCTTCATTTACTAACTTCCAGCTGACTGAGTCCTAGCCTGGGTTATTTCAAAGTGCGTGGAGGAGCAGGAAACTGCTGAACCACAACAGTTGGGAACCCCTCTTAGGGACCCTGATTTCTGGGAGGGCTGTGGTGTTTCTGTATTACCTTTTCATTGTATGTATCTGTAAATATCTGTTATACATTGTAAATATCTGCTATACATTGTAAATATCTGCTTGTATACTGTGCAAATCTGTAAATATAAAGCTTCATTCCTTAACTTCCAGCCGACTGCGTCCTAGCCTGTGTTATTTCAAAGCGTGTGGAGGGGCAGGGAACTGTTGAACCACCACAGTTGGGAAACTCTCTTAGGGACCCTGATCTCTGGGAGGGCTGTGGTGTTTCTGTATTACCTTTTCACTGTATATATCTGTAAATATCTCTCCTATACTGTAAATATCTGCAAATATCTCTCATATATTGTAAATATCTGCTTGTATTCTGTGCAAAGCTGTAAATATAAAGCTTCATTCCTTAACTTCCAGCTAACTGAGTCCTAGCCTGGGTTATTTCAAAGGGGGGGAGGGAACAGATTCTATGTTCCCCAAACATTTAAACGCCTCCTAAATATAGTAGCTAGCTTACAACACACTTTGCCCAAGGTTAAAGCTATCAGAAGAAGGCTGTGTGCTCTAGCAGAAAAGTAATATCCGCTTTAGCTTTCAAACATTTTGGCTTTTTTTTAATTATTATTAAAAATATGTACAACAAAAGCCTTATGCTGTTGTCACATACAAAGGAGATAACAAACGGCACATACAAAGCAGATAACAAACGCTAAGAAGTGGAAATCTGTCATCCACCAATATCAGCAGTCTACACAGAGAATGAAAGGAAAAAAAAAAAACAAAAACAAAAAAACCCCAAACATTTTTCCCTGTACACTGTTTATAGCTTGAACAAACCAGAGTTGTAGCTATGGCCCCCTCCATAGACTGAGGATTTGTCACACAGAATGGTTTAAGTTGGAAGGGACCTCAAAGATCATCCAGTTCCAACCCCCCTGTGCTGTAGGCAGAGACATCTCCCACTAGAACAGGTCACTCAAGGCCTCATCCAACCTGGCCTTAAACACCTCCAGGAAAGGAGCAGACACAACCTCCCTGGGCAACCTGTGCCAGTGTCTCACCACCCTCACTGGGAAGAACTTTCCCCTAACATCCAGTTTAAATCTCCCCTCTGACAGTTTAAATCCATTACCCCTCTTTCTGTCATTACAAGACCTTGTCAATAGTCCCTCCCCAGCCCTCCTGTAGGCTCCTTTCAGATATTGGAAGGCTACTATAAGGTGTCTTGGAAGCCCCAACTCTTGTAGCCTGTCCTCATAGCAGAGGTGCTCCAGCCCTCTAAGCATCTTCATGGCCCACCTCTGGACTCTCTCCAACATGGACCACCATCCAAGCNTCTATTTGTATGAGACATAACACCATAGAGAAAGAGACAGAATGTTAAAACCCCACGGTTTAGTACTTTCACTGAGCCTTATGTTTTCCAAGCAGTCCCCAAGGGGACAGTCATTCATACAGCAACAGGCACTCCAGAAGAAGTAGCATCTCAGCTCCACACCTGGGAAAAATGAACTTGGGTTCCTTCGGGGAAAAAAAGAGCTTGGGTGAGGCCACAGCTCGAGTCTTGTGTTCAGCCTTGGGCACCACAATATGAGAGAGATGTGGAGGTGCTGGAGTGCATCCAGAGGAGGGCAACAAAGCTGGGGAAGGGCCTGGAGGATAAATCTTATGAGGAGGGACTGAGGGAGCTGGGCATGGTTAGTCTGGGGAAGAGGAGGCTGAGGGGGGACCTCATTGCTATCTACAACTACCTGAAGGGACACTGTGGAGAGGCTGCTGCTGGGCTCTGCTCACAGGTAGTTGGAGACAAGGGGGAATGGCCTCAAGCAGAGGCTGAATAGGTTTAGATTGGATATTAGGAAAATGTTTTTCCTGGAGAGAGTGGTCAGGCATTGGAATGAGCTGCCCAGGGAGGTGGTGGAGTCACCAACCCTGGATGTGTTTAAGGGTGGTTTGGATGCGGTGCTCAGGGCTATGGTTTAATGTGAATCTTATAAAGTAGGGTTCTAGGTTGGACTTGGTGATCCTGAGGGTCTTTTCCAACCTGGATATTTCTGTGATTCTGTGACACAGGGGTTGATGAAAGAATCATCTCTGGTCCCACAGCTGACAACATGGGAGCCCCCAAGCCCCACACCAGGCACATCTGCAACAACCTACGGCACAGATGTAAAACCCTAAAAGATGTGACCAGCAGCGGAGCAACACCAGGAACCCTGGAGCAGCAAGAGACGCATGTCCTTCCTGCTTCCACTCCCTTCCATGGTCCAGATCCAGCCAAAGCAGAGACCTGTCCACCTGCAGAGAGACAAACGTGGGCAGCTCGGCAGCACCTCTGCTCTAGGAGGTATCTCCCTACTTTCAAGACTTTCTCTTGGAATTCGCAAGCACTGATTTCAGTAAGAAATACCAGGGCTGGTGCAGCAGCTTTGAATAGTTTGCTGATTTCTCTGCTGGAAAGTCCCCCACACCCACTGTCAGATGATATTAGACTGAGCAGCTTCTGACTCTAGTCACACAGTCTTGTACAGACAAAAGCCAAAGTGTCAATCTGTGAGGATTCCAGATCTGCAGAAAACCAGAAGCCTCCACAAATTGTAGTAACTGAAGGTTCCAGAGAATTTTGTTAATCTAACAATGTAATAGCAGCAAGCTCTGTCATTACAACCTTACAGGCATTTTAAGGTTTAGACCCTGTCCTCCTCAGGCAGCAGTACTAAGAAAACCTTCTCCCTTCTTCCAGCTCAGTGAGCAGAATGCATTAACACTCGCTTGAAAACAGCACCAGAGTCTCTGTTCAAGGTGAGAAGAGTCACTGGAAAATACACGAAGCAGCTGGGTGAGAGAGGTGGGTCTGGGGAGGGCAATTCCCCCCTGCCATCGGCACACTGGCAGAAGAGGCTTTGTTGTTGGCTGCTTTATTTGTCTGATCCTTTAAGTGCTCTTTT